>JANTCA010011647.1:12400-27019 GCA_024741275.1 Chironex yamaguchii | reverse complement strand
GTGCACTTTGCGGCGTTACGTGTACACCGCCATTGACCGGGTTTGGGGTGGCGCCAGACGGCAGCGCATAGTCGTTGTACATGGTACATGAAAAAGGCAATTCTATAGAGCCAGGCCCTTAGAATTTGCAAAATTTGTTCAGATAGTGAAACTTTTGAGAAAAGAGAAGAGGAACTTGTTAGCTGGTTTGTTGATGGAAGTTATGAAGAAGATGTGTGTGTGTTTGTGTCAAAGGTGATGAGAAAACATTATTAATAGTATCATTTATGGATTTGTTCTTCTAGGAAAGTAAATGTTATGCCTTGCACATTAATGATGGCCATTATGTATTTGGAACGTCTACGGCAGACAAACCCAGACTACTTACAAAGGGTGTCATCATCAGATCTTTTTGTTGTGTCAATGGTAAGTTGTACTTCCAATGGTTTCTTTAATTGGAGCTGTGGTCATTTCTGTGTATTATTTTAACACCGGGGCATATTTATTGTTTTGAGATTTTCATATGAACCTGATCTATCTTCTCACAGAAAGGCTTTTTAAGTTATCCTATCGACCAATGCAAAAGAAACCAATCTACTTTTGGACAAAGGAAATCAAAAAGCGATCTAATAAGGAATGCAAAACACTGATGAATGATATCCTGTTGACTAAAAGGTTATCATCATGTGGTTTTTTGTTAACACTAAAGAAATTTGAGAGTTATGATATTGATTCCTAGCAGCTAGTTTTGTTGGTTAGTCATGCAAAAATGAATCTTAGCTTACATTTGGAATGAAATAGCATGCACATTCACACTGAATTGTACGTTGAATTAAGACATATTAGTTGACGTTGTGTGACTTTTACAAGAAAATCTTGATTTCTTCTCAAAGAGCAACTAGAAGCACCCTTGAGAGTGCAAATCTTCACCAAGCCAGTATTATTATTTAATTAACAGGGGTTTTTCCCTTTTAATGTGGTAACTGGATTGTCTCTTACTAGTACTATGAAGATTTCGTTACTGAAAAGGTGATCCAGAATCCAGGGTTTTATTCAGATCATCCCCAAAATTTAATGGTATGTCACTTGGATCAAGGCTGAACTTCTACCTTGTTTTAGGAGTATCCATCCTGTAGGTTTTGTATAGTCCTGCAAACAAAGAGACAAACAGATGGTCATTGTGATCAGCATCAAACATTAACTATCTTCAAGTTAGCCCATTTCTGTTGTATCCTGAAAATTTTTACAAAATCCATCCATAACTTTTTGAATCCAAACAAACCAATAAACCAACCAACCAACCAATAAACAAAGGGTGATGAATTTCCTTGGCAGAGGTAATAAAACATTGACCATCTGACACCTAGTTGATAAAGGAAACAAACTTTTTGGATTTGGACGATAGACTAATTCATTAGATTAATGAATTTGGAGATCAATTTTGCTCATCTACTAAACTGTTTTAGATCAGTAGATTTTTCTATTATTTACCATTATCTTTATTCTCTAATATTTTATCATTCAAGCTGTTGTTCTTTGTCTTAAACTTACTCAAAGCTAATTTGTGTTACTTTCCTTTTTCAGTTGGTTGCTTCCAAGTACTTGATTGATGACGGAGAGGAAGATGAAATTTTTAATGATCAATGGGCAGAAGCAGGTACTGTTTATAAGTCGTGTTTGGTAAGAGAACAGTAATGTCACTGTAAATGGTATAGTATAGTGTGGTGTCAACCACTTTGTTTCTGTGTTGTGTATTAAAGTGAGTTTTTCATGGATATATGGAGTATATTTATTATCAGTTGGAAGGCTGTGTACCAAAGTACATACACAATTATTTCGCCTTTCTTAAGTAACTGAAGACCGTTGCAAGTGATGCAGCAAATACTGCCATAAGTGCCTTAAAGGAAATTGATTAATGCTATACTAGTTGCAAAAGCCGTAAGCTCAGAAAGCTTTAAATTTGATTAGACAATATTAACATTAGAGTTTGACTTCCATGTCAGCTATTTTTGTAGCAAGCAATTTTCAAAAACATAATACAGAATACAATTTTCCCAAAGATAGTTCAAAACACAATACATCAACCAATGTTACCAGTTCGTATTGTACTCTGTCATAGGTGCTTTGTAGCACTGTGTTTTAAATTCTTATATTCAGATGATAACAGTGAAATTTAACCATCACACAGTGAGGTCTAAACACTAATCTTTTTTGTTTGTTTGTTTTAGGTGGCCTTGCAGTTTCGACAATCAACAAACTTGAAAGAGAATTTTTAACTGCTTTGGTATGTACTTTTAACTGGCATCTGCATATTGACACATTTCAGATATTTTTGTTTGAGTACGGCAACATTTCCATCTGTTTATTGTGGATGGCTTTAGGTCTTTTCATCCATCACTCCTTTGATAGTTTTTGAGACAACTTTCTTCTAATAGAGAATAATATTGAAATATAAACAAAGCAGGGTTTATATTTCAAAATCAGTTGTTTTTGAAAATTACTAGAATTGACAGAGGCTATCAAAGTGATTGTTCGGTTATTACTTCCACCAGGAGGTTGTCTTTTGCCAGAGTTTGTTTGTTTGTTTGTCTGTCTGTCTGTTTGTTAGCAAAATAACTCATAAACTTATGAATGGATTTTGACGAAGTTTTCTGAGTACGTTGGTAGCTTGACTTTCTCCAGCTGATTGGTTTTGGAGGATGATCAGAATAAAACTCTGGATTCTGAATCACTTTTAAGTAATGAAATTGTCCTAGTGCTAGTGAGGAAAGTTTCATTGGGACAACCCAGTTACCGTATTTGGTAATGATATCTTCATAAAAGTGACTGGCAATGGCATCATCATGGGGAATACTCGTGTTGTTTGAATTCTGATATTGGCTTAGCAGAGATCTTCGCTCTCGGAGTGCTTCTAGTTACCTGTGACAAGGACATGTTTTTTGCTTGTGGATGCCTGTAGAGGTATCATGCTAAAATTGTTACTGGATATTGATATTCTGAATGGCTCGAGCTGTTTTTGTGGTAATGATGACGATCAAATTGTAAATTCTAAAACATTCTGAAGTTGTTGCTAATTATGTCTTCATAACATAACAAGTAAGGAAGTTATTATTGGGAAAACACTGTTACCATGACGCCCATGAGTCATGAGTTCAACTCGCGTAAATATTGAGAAATCTGGCAATCCAACCTAACGCTATTGGCTTGGCGGAGGTTTGCACTGTCTGAGTGTTTTTTACATGCAAGACAGACACGACAGAACATTTGCATCGTATTGACTAATCTTTAGTTAAATTTTCCATTGCTCCCTTTTTCGTTTTAAATTCATTTTAACTGTATCATTTTTCTTACTTTTTACATTTTTCGTAGGATTGGAGAGTATATGTTAAGCCTGACAATTTTCTAAGATTCTGTACTTCCTTAGAGGCTACGTGAGTTAGATTCATTTACATACATCGCTAATTGTGTAATTTCGTACGCCGTGTTGACAAGTGGAAGCTAAAATTTTGTATTTCCGTGGATAAGGGTATGATTTCCCCGTTTTTTATTATGTGATCAACTTCAGAACTTAATTTTTAGAGAGAGCAGTAATCTATCATTTTTTCTTTTAATTTTAATTTTCGGTGCCTTTTCATTGTTATTTTAGTAGTTCTACCGGCGATGCCTTGATATTGTTGTTGTTGTTGTGCTACTGCCAGTTTGATTGCCGATGCCTTGCCATTTTGTTGTGTTAGTTTCGATGCCTTTTCGTGTAGTTCTACTTGCGATGCCTTGATATTGTTGTTGTCATTCGTTTTCCAGTTCGACCTTTGACCAACGCCTTGCCAATGTTATAGTCGTTCTACTGCCTATCCGGACTGCAGAGTATGGCAAGTGCACACCCGAGATATTTTTTCAAAAATGGCTTTGCACACCTGGAAAAGGGCGTTTCAAGCAAATTAAGAGTTCTGAAGTGCACGCTTATACCAATGTGCACACTTGCACGCTAGAAATTTTGCTCTTGCACACCTAAATTCTCGCTAGAAACTACCGTACTATGCATTCCGACTGCTGGTGCCTTTACCGTGTTTTTGTATTTCAGCTGCCAGTGCGAATTTCAAAGCCTTGCCATTATAGCATTTCTACTACCATCTTCTTGGCATTGTTGTGATAGTGTTGATACTGCTGGGTCGACTTCCCACATCTTGCCATTCGTAACGTAGTTCTGCTGTCGATGCCTTGCCATTGTTGTGGTAATTCTATTGTTATTGAAGTTCTCCTGTCTGTCGGAACACAGATGTAACCACTCAGGGAACCAAAAATGTACTCAATGTAAACTTATGCCACCTTCTTTTTGTAGGATTGCTCTGAAATATGGCTTAAAACGCGGTTGGTTTTCATATACAGATCTTACTGTCTTCTTGGCTCTCGTACATTACAAGGAAACCTTAACTCTTATCATGAAAAATGCTGTTAAGGTAAGTTCGAAACAAGTCATTGGCTATCGATTTTCTTGATTTTGTTGTGCTCAAAATTTCTCTTCGTAGTTCGTATGGAATCTAACGTCTGTCCCGAGTCTGGCCCTTAGGGGTACTCCCATTATGGCCTGACAGGGGGGTCCTGTCAGTTTGAAGGTCTTAGCAAATGCTACCAAATGGGCCAATTTAATGAAATATAGGTACCACTCTGGTATATTTCAAGTAGTTACTACCCTTTTGGAGGTACTCCTAATTAACTTTTGTCTTGATTGCAACTTGTTACGAAAGTCAAGATTTTTTCTTTTCGAAATGAACTATAATAATTGTATCACTTTTTGACATGCGAGGAAGAACAACTTTTTGGACAGGTCAGTGCTCCTTGTAACTGCTCCCTTGTAAATTCTGTACGTCCCGAATATGTGACAATGAACACTCTGTGTTTCATCTTGCCATTTGTAACAATAAAGACCTGAGGGCAGACTCTGAAGCATACACAAATATATTTAAGCCTGTAATTCTGTGGCTTCATATTCTAGTTTACTACTTTGCACTGCCGTTGCCAGTTTTGATTTATGTTATGTGAACAATTGACTGTCTCTTTAACTTAACCGACTAGTAACAGACTAGTCTTCTAGTAATCTTTCGCCCGCCTCTGCGGATTTGTTGGCAGAGTTCCATTCGTGGTCGGACGGCCCGGTTCAATACTATCGCATTTTGTCGCCTTTGACTTTACCATTATGTTTGTGGACCAGATATTAAGACAATCCTTGGACATTGTAGTTCTCTCTCGAATCCTATTTTTTGCAAGTTTGTTACCGCGCTCGGTTTCCGTTATTTCCTTATTTGCTTTCAGTATTTAAATTTGATTTAAATTTGATTGTAGATCATTTTTGGCTGTACTGTGTTGTATGGATTGACTGTTGCCACTTTGGTTTCATGCGCAAGTTTCATGACGTCCTCACGCGGATACCAAAGTGCTGAAGGGCGTGTTAACTCTTACGGATTGAGTCTCAATGCTGACCCTTACAGCAATCGCATGATCACAAGACAGAGAGTTCGTACGTACGCTATCAAGACCTGTAACGATACTCTGGACACCCCTACGGAAGACATAGATGAGCATGAATACATTAGGGATGGACTTAATCTCACATCTGATGACATGCGCGAGCAACATTGTAAGGCATTAGGTATCGGTAATATGATTGCTCCATGTTCATCGATCAAACGCATAACAGAGCCACGAGTGGAAGATACGAAGACAATGAGCTTAATGTTCTCGTGGCCTCATTGTTTACAGAGACGTTTTTCGTTTGGGCCAAAAATGGTTTGGCAAAAGCATCAGTTTAAACTCGGCCATTTAGAACTTGTCTCACTTTTCAACTTAAAAATGCTTACGTTCGGCTTGAGTTTATCATCAAGCACTAGTAGCGATTCCTTTCTCACTGAGTCTTCTAAACGAGGGTGGACTATTGCAGCTTAGTTATTTTAGTTGGAACTCGAATTACAAGTCTGAGAACCATAATATGTATGAATCTTCTATTCTTGCTTTGTAAGAAAGGGTTGGGTGGTTTCCAAGGGGGTAGCACTAGCCTAGTATAAGGACAAGCGTATCAGCATGAGCAGAGCTTATGAGTGTCATAGGTTTTCTCAAGATCAAATCTTCCAGAGAGAAGCAACTTTACAAACATGCAGCAGTGCTTACTAAAAGATCGCCAGAAATAGAAAAATTCGAAGGAAGCTTTGACAACCAGACAATTTTAAACTTTCCGTCGAGCAATTTTCTCGATGTATATATGCAGAAGCTACGGAGTCTTTGTCAGAAAATGTCAGAATTCTGCATTTGAATGATGTAGGCAAGAATTACTTTAGGATGATGTCTGGAGGAAGGTACGATTTTTGTGCTAAGCAAATACTGAAAACGTTTATGGTAACAGCACTGCAAAAACGTAGGGCCATACCAGAGGTGGATTATCGCACCTCGAAGATAGCCATAGTACTAGTGTGACCCTTCGCCAATCCCCCGCTCTTCTTGTCAGCAGACTTTTGTAGATGTTGCCGTGCATTTGATGACGTAGTCTGTAGCTCAAACTTGTTTTTGTACCGATTGGCTCATGGAAACTTGTTCTCGATTTTTCTGTTTAATATGGCCTCATCCGCTTGCATCAGATAATTGTGAACATATTGCACGGTTTTTTCTCGGTATTTTAAGCCTGTTTTCCACTAGGTAATTTTTTTTGCGCGAAGCGAATTTTTTCGAGTATACGCATGCGTCCTTCAGTACTCGCACATGAGGTCATTCTTGGTAACTGTTCGCAGCAGCGATAAAGTGAGTTCAATTGTTGGCGGAGCAAAAAAGTTGCAAACCAACAGTCACGCAACATCCAGGACCCAAACTCTTGCCAACAATAGCAGCAGAAATAATAACAAAAAAGAGAAACATCGCCGAATAGACTTTGCAATCATATAGAGTGCAAGCGTTCTGAGTTGCCTGAAAAAATTAACACTTCCCATTGCAAGGTTCTCAGCCTTTGATATCATGGTACCAAAGCTTGTCCACCTGGAAAAAATATTCCTCATCATGTATTTGACCAAATGATATTGGCCCTTTGCCTTCCCATCTGCCTGCATCTTGCTTATTTAAAATCTTTTTCTATACTTTTGCAACTGCCACTCGCGTCTTCCCTCGCAGCAAAATTATTCTCAATAATCGAAATTTCAACAGCAGCAGATACCTGGAATTGATAGCAGCCAACTTCCAAGAATGTTTATGAACTAATTTACGCACCAAAGGACAGCACAACAAAGATAGCTGGAGTTCTGCGGTAAACAAAAAATCTTTCGTTCAAATATTTTCGCTGCGAAAAGCAGTTCGTGCGAATGAATTCGCCTAGAGGAAAACGGGCTTTAGTAGTCGAATATTCGAGGGTATTAGTTGATAGTTTTAAACTTGGATTTCTAACCTAGACCACCCGACAAGGTACTACGTGTTAAGTTATGAGAATTCACCTGTTTGTAGTTAGTTTTGTACTTATTTGTACTTGACTTTTTGTACTTGTCATGTAATACTTTATAAAATTGCAATAACCATTTTCTTTGTACTCGACGTTGACACCACTCGGACCTGGATTTGAAGATGATGCTCACTGAAGTCAAGTTCCTCAACCACTTACGAGTAAGTCTTTCTGCTTTTTATCTCTGCGTTGTCATTGATGAGTAATAAAGAGAGCATAAAGGGGACAACAGGTTAGGATCTAGTGTTGCGGAGAGCAAGTGTTAAAAGACAATCGTGGTTATTGACCATGTGGTAAGAATCAGTTCAGAAATATGGAGCTCTTATGGCGTACCTGATAAAATACTTCAATCCAATACCAATGTAAGGGGTTGCCGGCTACGTCAGTATATTATAAAAAAGCTGCATTGTGCCACATTGGTAAGGTTTGCAATATTAAAGAATGAAGGCGATGTTTACAGGAAAGCAGTAAATACCTGTAGAACGATAAGTACAGCTCTGTGAGAAAATGAGATTCAGTGACAGATGTACTGTTGTCCAAGTGACGAAAGGAAGTTGTTGCAAGAGAGTATGTAGTTTGTAATCTTGACATTAACTGGAGTGCTCGCCCTAACGGTTGGAGAATGCCCCGATCCGCTTCAAAGCTGTCATGGCGAAAACATCTGGTAGAGGACCTTGCAAGCGGTGGTCTGCTTCACACCCACAGACAGGACCCCGTCGACATCGCGAGTGACATGGCACTGAACTGGCTACAATGGAGGGCCTTCGTCAGGGATTCGTGTGCTGCCAGCGACAACGATCGTCGGTTCAACGCGCTAAGTTCAAGTAAGTTCAAGACATTAACTATCAGGTTATTCACCGGAAAAAGCGAGTCTGCTTTTACCTTTGAAGAAACAACGTCTACCACCGGGCGCATCCAAAATGTCCTGGCGTTGGCATCCAACTGGAGACCTTAAAATCGGTCGCCTGCGTACGCTTATTCGCCAAGATTTGGTGGAAGTGGCGGGCCAAGTGGCCGTTATTCCTGGACAGCGGTGAGCTTTTGCACAAGACGATTTTTGTGACGATCGATATATCTTTTAAGCTGCCTGTTTGGTTGCTTTTGAAATCTGATTTAACTTTTTGTCGTGGCCTTGGCGATCCTTCAGATATAAGCTAATCAGATTTCAGAAACAACCCAAACACAGACAAGGCCGTACATAGGGGTGGGGAGGGGGGTAGGGTGCAATTCCACCCCAAAAATATTTCAAAGTTATGTTTTTCATGTGGACTTCTGAACTCGTGGAGATTTTCACTTCTCCAACTAGAAATACTCCGGGAGCGCAAATGACCATCAAACTGGAATTAATTATTTAATATACAGTGGTTTTCCCGCGATGATTTTCTAGTCTGTTGCTCACGGGGCCCTTGAGTTCGCTTGTGTGAAGAAGTTATTTCATTTTAACAACTTCTCGCCTTGAAGGGTACAAAATGGTATTTTGGGTGGTATTTTGCTTGTTAATCCCTATGTGACATGAGTATAAAAGGATCTCTTTGTTTTCTTGTTATTGTCGGATAATCATTCACTAACGCTATGAAGGTTTCATTCCTGAATCCCGTTGGTGATTCGGATCACTATGAAAAATTTGTCATGTTTAAGTTAGCCCATTTCTGAGCTATCCTGAAAATTTCGTCAAAATACGTCCATAACTTTCTTTGTTACTAACAGGCAAACAAATCCCGCTAAAAACCACCATGTCGGAGGTTACAAGGTACAGCCTGCTGTGAGATCTCACCTAGTCGGATCATAGTTAATCCTTTGATTAACTATGGTCGGATAAAACGCACCTATGGATAGGTTTTGAATTGTTATATTTTTGTCAGCTGAATATTTACGACAGCACTCCCAACTGCACATTTCTAAAACTAGGTAAGTGTTTATCTAGTGCACGCAAATAGAAATATGAACCCTTCTACTCCATCCTTAATTTATTTGCCAAATATCAAAGATCATCACACTGGCCTTGAGATAAAGCCGAAACTGTTCGAGCAGTAAGTTATTTGCTTCTGACCTATTGTCACTTTTATTTAACTTCAACACAACAGAAGCCATTATGTCTTTCTTCACAAACATCACACCTTGACAAATCTTACAAAATTATTTTGCTCAAACTCAGGAGAGACAGTAAAGTGTTTTCTGATGGAGCCAAATATGAAAAACATTCTGGCATGCTTCCTACGCGTGTGGGTTCCAGGGATAAAAGAATAGACACAACGTATTCTCTGCGTGTCGTATAAGACGACCAAAAGAGGTTGGTGACAGCAAGGGCATTCGGCTGTAAAACAGCTTGCTATATCATGACGCGGACGACAAGTACGAACGATGCCGGATCCACCAAGACCTGGGTCCAAAACGGCCGCCATTATTGCAGAGGGACGTTAAGGTGGTGAAGGAAACTCGTATCCGCTGTGGCGACCCCTGACAAAGGGATAAAGCCAAAAGTGAAATATTCCGGCATGCTTCGTTAGCATCATTTGCGATTCCAACCACATTGAAGAGGTAGCAAAGGTAAATTCAATTCAGATTTGCGACCTGATGCAATAGTTTTCTGCAATGGTCGGAAAAGACAAGCGAAAAAACTGCAGACCATGCCTTAAGTCAATGTTCCGCAAGATTCTACCTAGCAATTAACAAAATTGTCACCACAGTCCTGGCCTTACCCGTTGGCATTGTTTCTTGTGACTTTAGCTTTGGACTCGAACATCAATTTCACAATACTGGCTGAGTGACTTAGCAATGCTAATGATTCACAGTAGAGTAATTTCATTCCTGCATCTCGTGAAGTTTATGAAAGAAAAGCTAACTGATGAGTAATGAATGGATAAATGACTCTCTATGTATATGTACACTTTGGATTGGACTCCTAGGTCACAATACTCTCTTGTACTTATGTTTTGTAAAGTTTGGTTGGGTTCAGCTTACAGTTGACTTTGGAAATCTGGTAGTTAGATTGATGAATAATGTCCAGTGAGGTTACATTATTTTTATGGGTAGTTTGTGCTATTCAAATATGAAATGAGCAAGACCAATATAATGGGTGCCTATCGCACATTTGAATGAAACCAGCAAACCTTTGTGAATAGCCATGCTAGGAGCCAATACATAGAGGACTACAGTAATTGTTGCGCTTTCTTTCAAATCGCATGATTTCTGTAAAATGTCTGTTGAAATTCAAGGCTGCTCAAACAACTAATGCGAATGTAATTCATGAGATATCTATTGTTTTCATGGACAAATACGTGTTTTCTGGTGACATCATGGACAGAGTCACAACTCCCCATCCCCGGCAAATATCCTGTGTACAACCATAAACACACAGTTCGAAAACTCATGTGATAGAAATCGTTGCGAACTTTTATGAAGATCGTCAGAAATAGTCAAATAGAGATGCGGCTTAAGGCTAAATAAGTTCAACTCGGTTGAAGCCATGGCTTTAGATGTTTTTTCTGTCATAAAGCTTCGGGGACACTGGTAGTATTTTTCGTGCCATTGCAAAATATTTGTTTTGTTGCAACTAATAGATACTTTTATGACAAATATGGTGCTGATTAAGATTTCCGTTCCATGGCTGTACTTCTTGGTAACAAAGAAAAAATGCAAAATAAACTGTATGCTGAGGAGAGCTGATATTGGTTTTCTTTAAAGAAATACAACAGGAAGACGCAAACGGCTGCAAAGGATACATAACAATGGATGTGAACTTTGACAATCAATTTATAAGCAAGATACTACTTTGCCAGAGTACATTAAGAATGATGATATGTCTTGTGTTTTTCTAACATACGTATTTTGTACGTCGTAAGTGAAGTCAAACTATTCTGATTACTGAAATATCAATCTCAAAATATTGGAAAAGCCATTTCCTACAAAATTCAAAAAAATCCGAAGCTATTGATCAAAGTTTGGAGAATGACTATCTTTTAAATACCGACCCTAACCTAGGAGTGGATTACTACATTGGAAAAGTTTCATCTGCACTGAACCTTTCCAAGCGCAGTGGCCGCTGTAGATGGCAAACATACGATTCGTCAGCAACCTAAAAATTCCAGATCACATCAAACAAGCTACAAAACAACAGATAGCGTATTTTTGTTAGGGATGTTTGGTCCAAAATACAAATTTATTTTTGCCGATGTATAAAAATACCTGAAAAATTTAACGAATTTGGTCACAATCTTTACCTGTACAGAAACCAGGGTTCAACTATAGGCTTCCTTAAATGCGGCTTATTTCCAAAAATCGTATTTGTATGCTATCACATACGTGGTGGTTCCTTGGACATCTATGTTTTATTTCAGCACTAACGAACGAATTTCATTGCTTAAAGAATATTTTGTGTTGAGTTAGGAGTAATATTTTACAAAACTCATTTCCAAAATCAAGAATTTGTCGCAGCAACCTAAAAATTGATTTGGTATTTTCATATTGTTGAAACATTTTCATCCGAAAACGTTTTTAGTAAAAAAAACATTACTGGAACACAATGAAAATCCCGTGTCTTCAGAGAACTTAAGTCGTCAAATTTTCAAGGGCACATTTCAGGGATGCTTCGTTGTTTGTCAGGAAACAGGAAATGAGAGGGTTGGTCTTTTTTATTTCTATCATATTGACCCTTGACACGATTAGGATCTTAATGCCATAAGAAGAATCGCCTTATCGACAATCACAATCATGGAAATGGTTTATGATACATGTTATTGAGAAGTAGGTAGTAAATAGGTTTTATTCTTCCTGTCGTATATCTTCTTGTCTTAGATCATTTAAATATATTTGCTCAGTTAAATTACTTCAAAACAGGGAATTAAGAAATGAGGTTGTTAAAGATACATATATTTAATGCGAATACAATCGATGCAATTTTTTGTACAATTTCAAATTCTTACATAAAATGAGCTTAACTTAGTTAAAAATCTTGTAGAATCATGTTGACATATACCCAACGATGGGCTGGATCACAAAAGTCAAACATTTAATGTCTTGTCTCTTTCACTATGACATAAACACAGCCATTTGTAGCATCTTGATAATTATTACGATATCCTACACGAAATCTAGGGATACAGAGGAAATTGAAGCTTAAAATAACTGTCACTTGGCAGTTGATTTATCGAACGAATGCTTTGATGTATTGTCAAGGTATTAATCTATGCAGGCTAATTGCCTAGAATACTACAATCTACTCTCTTTTCCTTACATCTAGAAATAGTAGTTGTCCACCTTCTTCCTTGTTTGATGGTAATGAGGTCCCATCATGAAACAGCTCTTAGAAGATACATCGTAGCGTTTGAATGGGGGTGATGGAATAAAACAGGAACTACGAAGGCATTTTTGTAGACATTGACAGACAACTGTTGCAAATTCAATCGACTTCCTACACGTCTCTTTGACAGTAAGAAATAAATTGTGTTACTTTAAGTCAATTAGAAATGTGGATATGTACGACCAGGGAAACTCCGACTTAAATCGATGCTGAGGAAGTCATCCATCAGCTCCGACAAATAACACAGCGCTTTGGGTTAGATAACAGTTGCGTAGGATCCATGACCCCAAATGCATGTATTGCAGACTATTTACTTCACTGTTCTAACCTGACCGTTCTAAGTATACACTAACTTGAACTTTAACATACAAGCGTACATTGTTGTGACTTTGACAGTGTGGCATCATTGACAGTCATTGATTGGGTGGGATGAGAGAGGTTTGTAATCACACACATCAAACGACAATATCAATAAGCAAAGTGCACGTCACCCAGAGGAAAGCATTAAGTTCTATTAAATATCTGGCTTTTCATAAAATCATTCCTTATTATTGAGAACGGAGAGTCTAAGTTCCTTCTTGTTTACTTTGCCCATTGGGTTTCGAGGAATGTCATCTACCAATTTTAATACAGTCGGCACACTATAATGCGGTAAGAATTCTTTTGCCCATGTTTGCACGTCATTAAGCGACATCTGCTGAAAAAAAACAAAAAACAAAAAAATAAAAGATCACATGTTATATACAGATTTAAGTGAAGCTGTAATGCGATTTTCACAGCTGTGTCCATCTGGAACCCTCGGCATTGACGAGGAATACTTCATCAGCAATGGAGTGGTGAAGTATGACGTCATGAAACATCTATTTCTAGAATTTATACATTTTGATCTTAGATCCTCTAAGAACTTAAGAAATTAACAAATTTATCGAATTTCGTTCCAATCTGACGAAAATTGCCTGAGATGTGGCAACAAAGAAATTTATGATTCCCTATGGAAATCACTGTGCGATTAGCTTGGCTCATGAAATCATGAAGCAGTACAGTGCTGTGATAGGAAATGAAATGATTATAGATTTGGAGTATATCCGATAATTATTTACTCATTTGCATAAAATTTGGCATTTGGGATATTTTATGATATACGTTCAAAATACGTGGTTTAAATCTAGAAACTCCAAAAATTCCTCCTATCATTGCCGAATCTTTGTCACTTTAATTTGTTTATTACCCACCCTTGCGTCCTCAAGTCACCATGGTTATTGCCTGTATTTATCCCTTAGAAAATGTAGACATCCATTATATTCATCAATATGCACTAGTTGGAAGAGTTATAAATGTGTCGATTCAGAAAGTTAAGCTACAAATGGCATGGCGTTTTGTGTTTCACTGATTGCCTTGGTAGTAGTTTTCATTACAATAATTCCATTGCCATCCTGGGTCTGTTACTAAGAATGTACGCACATTAATATACTAATCCGCTACTGTGCTGCGGTTGAACGTAATGATAACTAAAATGTTGGCAATTTGAGCAACGATAGAGACTGACAGAAACTGGCAAGGACCAGAAACTAGCAAGGACCAGAAAATGGCATGAACCACAAAAAGACATTCACCAAAAAATGGCATGCACGACAAAATGGCATGCACCACAAAATGGCAAGGACCAGAAACTGGCATGGACCAGAAAATGGTATGCACCACAAAATGGCAATGATCACAAAATGGCATGGATCACAAAATGCATGGACCAGAAACTGGTATGGACCAGAAACTGGCATGGACCAGAAACTGGCAAGGACCAGAAACTGATATGGGCCAGAAAATGGCAAGGACCAGAAACTGGCATGGACCAGAAATTGGCAAGGACCAG
>JANTCA010011636.1:0-27036 GCA_024741275.1 Chironex yamaguchii | reverse complement strand
ATACATACATACATACATACATACATACATACATACATACATACATACATACATACATACATATACATACATACATAAATCTTACTAAAGCTATATTATTGAGAAATCAGGTGTTGATCATTACAGTTTACTGAAATAGTTTGCTGACCAAGCTTTGAGCAAAATCTCATAAGAAATTGACAAATTTTCTCTTTAACTTAGAAAGGTGGTACTTAACCGTATATATATTAACTGTGATTTGAATACACTGTTTCATGAAAAATGCATTAGTGTGAAACTAGCTATAACATTTGAGTATATATATACATTTCTTGCTACAAAACTAAGATGCTGCATTGTATTTTGTATTATGAGGGATTTGTTCTCAGCCTTTTTGATAACTTAGTCAACTGTTGGCCTCTCTGTTATGGCTTATCACTATTGTGTTACTCCACATGAGCAAGCTACCTGCACTGTACTCAATACAGATTTGGGGAGGGGTTATTATCAGAAATATTGTTAGAAAGTTTAGGTCACAGTATTACTAGCCAGGAATAGCTTGTTAAGAAGACCTTCCTTTCTGAAAAATACTGTTGTTAAATTTCTGTTTATGCTTAAATACACATTTGTGTGAGAATTGCATACACTTTATTAAAAACTTAGAAGACACCGATAATTTTCTAGTGCTATGTCTCTATATTGACTGGGCTTGAAGCAATATAATCTCAAAAATAATGTCAAGTAGTCTATAAAAAGTACTGAGCTGAGTACTGAACTGCAATAATTTTCTTGGTTATATACCAATTGTTGAATGCATCAGTGTTTCTTATATGTATTATTATAAGAACACAGTTGGACCTGTGAGAAAAAAATCTGCAGACTTATCTGCAGGTTAATTGTATGTGATCCGACAACTAACAGTGTTCACATGAAGCCAGATGTCACTTTCCTTTTGTCACAGTAAATATGTTTTCCTTGGGTCATGACCTGACTAGTCATGGTCCTGAGATTTACATTTGTCTTGAAGTACAACTTGTGAACATGGGTATTGTTTGGTGAGTTGGCTGCTGAGAACCTCCTCATGGCTAGGTGAATGGTATATTAATCCTATTAAAACTACAAATACCATGTTGCAAGTGAGTGAAAAATAACCTTCATTTGTCCAATATGTCTTGGTGTATGTCAGCTGTTTGTGGTTCAAAGACAAGTATTTTTATATTTATTGATACCTTATGATTGCATCATTTCTAGACCAAATGGAAAATACTTTGGAATCTAATTAAGTAGAAACCTCATGGGTGTATATATATACATATATATACATATATATACACATGTATAGTACCTCAACAGACATAGTGCTTGTCTTATATTTATCAAGAGTGGAGCATTACCACAATAGCTGCACTAAGTGGGAGCCAATGGGGCTCAAACTGTTAACCTTCAGACTCAAAAGCCAACACTCAAACCGCAGTGCCATCACGGTACAAAGGTTTGGTGAAGGACATTTAGTGTCCTTGGTATTACGAGATGTAACCCAGTAGTGGATAAAGGGAATTTCATTAATTTTTCCTGTGTTTGGGCTTGAGCCTTCATCATTGTCAGATATATGTGGTACCTCAACATACATATATATATGGCAACCTATTTATATGAAACATGTAGCAAAACTAGCCAATCCTAGACAAGACAAGAAACAAAGAAAGACAAAAAAAAGAAACAAAACATTATTGGAAGAGTCCAAGTGAAAAAAATGAACTCTTTCTGCTTAGAGAGTACTGGTTTTCTTGTTTGAACGTATAGAGACTCTAATACATTTGGATGAAAGGATGATCTAGCTGTGTCAATTATCACAAAATTCTTGTCCTTATACATTTTGGCGCTTTGTGAATTTCCTTAAATGTTGGCCTATTGCAGAATCGCACGCCCTGGCAGTCATTCTCACTTTGCAAGTGCAAGATGGCTGTTCCTTAGGAGAAATTGATGCTTTGCATACAGTGGCTGGAACATGTTGTTTGATCCTGTCACCCAAACTTTGAGAAGTGTGACGTACATACCGAGCTTCCCATCTGCACAAAAATTCAATTACTACTAAGCTTTTTTGTGTGCTAAGTACACAGTCCTTGTGAATGGATGGCAAGATCTTCCTAGTCATAAAAATAATTCTTGGATTGACAGCAGAGAAACACTTAACTACAGCTATTTTAATCTGAAACATTGCCTAGCCAAGGACGTTTTAAGTATAGAGGACATTTTTGAGGTCCAAAAGATTTTTTGTTTGCAAAATCAGTGATCTTTTCTTGAAGATTTGTACAAACAACATTCTCTGGATACCCTTTATCAACAAGAATAGATTTTATTTTCACCGGTTTCGATTTTAATTTAGATTTTGAATAGATACAAAGTGCCCCTTGGTGAGGTTGATTTTCCACTTTATATGTATAAATAAATAATTTCTCAAGAGTGGAGCATTACCACAATAGCTGCACTAAGTGGAAACCAACCAGGTTCGAACAGGTAACCCTCAGTCTCAATGCCAACACTCAAGCCTCCGTGCCAACACGGCACAAAGGTTTGGTGAAGGACTTGGTATTACGAGACAAAACCCAGCAGTGGGTAAGGGGAAATTCATTAATGTTTTCTGTGTTTCGGCTCAAGCCTTCATAAGTTTCAGATATATGTATGTGTATCAGAGGGAGGGAGAGAGAGAGAGAGAGAAAATTTGAGAATGTTTCATAGACAAAATAACATGCTAGTGTGAATATGTCTGTTGGGGAGTTTTTTGACACAAACATTATGTCACAGAATAAGAATGAGCAAAAGGGAACCTCTTGGCAGCCCCGTTGTTATTTTTGAAGCTTTTGGAAACAAAGGGGAACATGCTAGAACTCCCTTTCGACTCGAGGTTAGTGATCGATTTCCATGTAAACCGATTCTTTGCTCCTAAACGCGAAACTTTACTGCACTGTATGTTTACTTTAAAAACACTGACCTTGTTGAGTCAAAAGGAAAACGATGGATGCCTTATTGCAATTTGCACAGCTTTAACCTTTTTGAAGCCATAACGGATGTAGTAGCAACATCATAGAACTTTTTATGTCTGAAGCTGGATTTATCTTTTGATCAACGGATTTCTAAGTCCCCTAACTGTGTTGTCAGTATTTCCTCTTCTTGGTTTCAGGTTGGCAATTCCTCTGGTGCAAGTGTTTTCAGGAACCGTGTTTTTGTAGAGCATAGTTGGCATTTAGATAGCATGGAAGGAGTGTTGATACAGTTGATAAGGAAATGTTGATGGTCAGTTGAATAGTAGTCTTTGATCTAAGCTTTGTTTTCATGTAAATTCGAGATGGAGGAGGAAGCTCAGAAAGATAGTTTAAGGTTGTTTTTAGTTAGTGAATGTAGTCAACAGTTCAGTTCTGAGTGTTGGGCATTCATACTGTTGACATAAAAGTTTTAAAGCTACATTTGCATGCAACTTAACTTGCTTAGTGTGACAGAGAAGGCAACAGAGTAACATAGGATTTTGATGCAATCACTGTCGATTGAGTGGCAGGCAAACGAAGTATTAATGTGAAGGGGTCATCAATTGTATGGCAGTGTACTCGTTTTCCTGTTTCTTGCCCATATTGACACCTTGTTTGCGTAAACTAGCGTTATTGAAAACTCCCTTGCAACAAACTAGAATCTTTACACTGGAAGGCAATGTTTTTCGCGAGCAGTGTTCATGTTAATCCTTGTTTTCGTACTTAGAAATGGGGCGTGTGCAAATGAATTTATGCTTCACTTGAAATAGCCGAGTGTCCCTTCTGCCTATTCTTATTCTTTGATTATATTACATGCTTTTAAAAAGGTGTTTTAAAGCCATTTCCAATGTCTTTTGTACAAATATGAAATTCTAGTAAACAACACTAAAGAAGAACTGGCTAGAGATCTACTGCTGTAGACACCCTGTTATAGCAATATTGAATAGGAAACACCATGATAGCATTTGAGAAACAGTGTGCACTGTTCTTGATTTTCACCTGGAAAACCTTGCAGTGTGCCAAGGTGTGCCAATCTCATCAATTTCCAAGTAAGCCTGAAATGAACTGATAAAACACCAAAATACATTTTTTCCCTGTTTGCTTTAGTTAGAGATTGAGGTATATTCCAGATTTATCCTCTGTAAAGAGGTTTTATGAGATAAAGTTGATGTAGGTTTTCTAGGCCTCCATTTGCTTTTCATAGCTGATTGTGTTTTCTACATCATTGAATCATTGAAATCATAGCCATTTACAGTTGTCCTTTAGCATAATATACATTGAAATACTATATACAATTTTGGCTACAGTACTGCTGTAGCTGTTAGGTGTTTAATAATTTGTTTATAGGTTGTAAGTTTCTGCTGTATTACAGCATCACCAGGGAGTATATTAGAAATGTTTTATACCTGAGATGCATCCCATACGTCTTAGGTGATCTGGATAACAATCTCGAGAAACTCTTCAGAAATGAGGAACCTAACTTGAGGATTTTACCATTGTTGAAACTGACCTTAATAGTAAATGACTTGAGTTGAGAGGAGCATCATCCACAAGAGGAAAGAAGGATATAAATATATGTTTTCTCCTGTATAGTTGGAGTGGACTCCTTTGAGTTTGTAGGGTGCAAACCTATTCTCCTTAGCTCCCTCTAAGTGCAAAATTTTTGTTAAAGCTCTGCTCTTGACAAATGCATATGAGATCATTATTGGCTACTAAAATGTTACCAACATCTGGCACTAAAAGGCTTAGGCTAAAACACAGTGTTATTACTGATTTCAGTCGTTGCAGTGGATGGACTTCTGCTGACAGCACATGGTACATGAGCCTTAAAATAACTTTACGTCATATCTCACCTTGGTTTGCATTGTAGAAACAAAACACTTGCCACTTGAAAGCTGTATGTGTGAATAGATCAACACCTGATAACGTAAGTGGACAGTTGGGAATCAATCTTTAGTCCTTAATCCATTCTTGATGAAATGTTCACCAAAAGTTTTCTCAAGAAAGATTATTTCAAAAATTATTCGAAATGTTTTAAAATATTTATTTCAAGAGTGAAGCATTGCTACAATAGCTGCACTAAGTGGGAGCTGACCAGCCTCAAACTGGTAATCCTCAGACTCAGAAGCCAATACTCAAACCCTCATGCCATCATGTCACAAAGGTTTGACTTCCAAAGTCCTTGGTATCATGAGATGAAACCCAGTGGCGGGTAAGGGGAAATTGATTAATTTAAGAGAAATTGTTAACCTTTGTTTGTATTAACTGATCTTGAAAGTCCAAACCTCGAAAGGTTATTGTGAAAGAGATACAAGGGGGGGGGGGCAATTGGAGGTGTAAATGTGGAGAATTACTTCATTGTCGGCTATGCATTTATGGAGAAAGTTAAGTGGTATATCTTACTATTTATCAAGTACATAAAGGTCACTGTTGTGTTCATTGAAATAAACTAAGGGATGCAGGTCTTGCTTATTTCCTAACATGGCTGAGGATTGATACAGTTAAAAGTATCGGTGTCACGAATGGTCCTTTCATCATGTGCTACTACCAGGTTGTTGACAAATGTAGGGTGTAATATTCCAACAACATAAGAGTTATCCATAACAGGCAACTTCTCCGGGATGGCGGGTTCGACTCAAATGGTGACTGGCAAAGCTTGAGATGATGAGCATCGTTAAAGATGTCAATGATGAAAACAACCAAGTTTGTTCTCAGATGCCACTAGGTTTGGTATAGAACATTGCATGAGGAGAGAGCGCGGGTTTTTTTCATCTTACGAAAGGTGATAACAAGTCCAACGTTTTTGATATTTGTGTTTTGACTTTTAGTTCCCGTGCTCTCTTTTAATTGCTATCTCATTGTATAATGCTTAACTTAAGAAAGCTCGGGCGGTAACATAGTGTACGTCACAATAAGAAAACGCACAACGGATGAGCACACATCTATTTCCTATCTTCATTAATCAGATCGATTCATAGCTCAAAACGTGCTACTTTGGCGTTGACGACAGTTATAAACTTATTCAAAGTTTGCCTCTGTCAAGATAACAATGGCCCTCCTTTTCCGTGTTGCTATGTTTCTCCAAGCAACATTTGGTGCACGTGCTTTAGTTACGTGACGCAAAAAGCCATCCATAAAACTGCCCCAATACGGACAAAAATTTAACTTAGATTGCACCATAGTTGTATATAAATTTGGATGCTTTATCAAACCTGGTGTTAATAAGGTGTTAATTGCAGTGACAGTTGTTCCAATTTCAAAACGGTTACGTAGATTCAGCTTGTGGTCTATGAGGCTACGTGCCTGCCGACTTTTGCTACTGCTCGTTTCTAACTTATGCAAAACATACAGTTTCCTCGCTGATGTAGCGATGACCTTAACATCGGACCTTAATTGGTCAGTATTTCCTTATCCAATGCAATGGGATTTTTAACACTTGAAAACTGAACAGTAAATTTGATTTTCGACTTGGGTTTCGCCTCGTTTCCGTAATATCGTAAGAGTTGAGATCGTCGAGAACGTATCGCCGAAATAGTTGAGAACGTATCGCCGACGTCTTATTCCATCTTCAATAGCGATCAAAGAAGTGTTGCCATTGATTAGGGAGAAGTTGGGAACTGACAGGCAGCGCAGTATACCGTAAGGTGTATTCTGTGCAAAACAACTGTGAGCCAAAACGCGTAAAATGACGTCGGTGATTGGTTAATTGGATCATTGTAGCCACCTTTTTGACAGTAGCGTAGGGGCGACGTCGACCACCCCTGTTCCTGTCTACTGTAATGTCCTTTGATCAGAAGAGTCTTAAGAGTTGGAACAGTTGAACTTGGATCAGCCCTCCCGATCCTTCCTATTCACGGTGGTGATGATCACAATAATATATTCCCATTAAAATCGGCGGACCATCGCAGACGAAGGACCGCCGATCTTAATGTTACCAGGTTTGATAAAATGGTGCGATCCTTCCTTCAAAGAAGCAAGCTTGGAATGGACCTGCGAATTGATTTATTAATGAAATGAATTAAACAGTAAATATTACCAATACTTTGATCAAGTGGAATGTGGAATAAGTAAAACCTTTGACAAGCTGAGTGAAAATAAATCAACTAGTTTGGACATTGGATGGAAACTCCATTTGGTTCAAACTGCTGAAAGTCGGTTCTAGCTTGTCATCTCAAACCCTCCAAGCAACGCTGGTATTTTTAAAACTAGTGCGCTTATTATAAGTGTAATAATATGCAGTAATAACAATATTGTAGATATGATTTGAGGGAACATACTGGTTTTTTCAAAGGTGCTCACGTTATGTCCAACTGTCACGTGCTGTTGCTGACCAAAATGCCTCACTCTGGTCCATCATATTGTCGTGATCTAGAAGTCACGTGGTTGCCCCACCCAATAATTTGTTGTATATAATAGTCTACTTTTCCCCAATCCAAAATTCCTGTCCATGTATTATTGTAAGAATCACCTCACAAACAAGCGCGGTTAGAACTGCTCGTAAGTTTTTGAAAAAACAAAATGTGTGATCAAGTTCACGTATGGGCCCTCGTGTTGCGCAAGTACTTAACACTACGTTTCAGGTTGCATGTCAGGGCTAACAAAATATTTATAGTCCCAGCTGTATGGTTTATTATTTTGATAAACTGAGGAAACGTTTGAAGAACTCTGTTTTCGAAAGTCGGCATTAATAGCCAGCACCATGCTCAATGTTATGCCTCATGAAACTTTGTGGTCTCGTATGGTCTCTGGTAACACTTCAGTGACCCAGACCCAAAAGTAGATCAAATGACGAATCAAGTGAATAGAAGGTATAGCGTATCTTTTTCCTGCTTCCCTAGAAGGCAGGTCAATTGTCTAATCTCTTAGAACTTAGGTCATTGCTGTATGCTATTTTGGGGGATGGCTGAAAACTATTTGTCCATTTGACTAAGACTGTGCTGTATGTGCTGTACATTTTTGCTTTTCTTAGATTGAAGGCAATTTTTTTTCGTGTTAGCTTTGCTTGTGCTACCGAATTTAAGTAGAACTCACCAAGGCTCATGCTGGCTGCAGAGCTCATGTAGTATGGCTGTTTAACTTCTTAATATAAAGTTTAGGCACCCGTACTTAGTGACTCATCTATTTATATTTAAATTGGTATTAAGTCTCTCAGAAACAGTTATATTTGATCTCGGTGTTATTATAGAGCTTGCTTTTTGATTTGCAAAACGGCTAAAACTTGCAGATGTGGAATTTGGTTGGGCCCTTGTGTGTTTAGTTTCAGTTCGGCACTGTGTTACTTGCCTCCATGAACTGTTCGCCAATAATTGACTATGTACTTATGGTCTTGTATCTCATCGTTTTGCTTTTGACAAAGGTAAGAGAAGCTCTATCGTTTCATAAATAAAGTCAAGGTGGATGTAGGTTGGGTTTTTTGCAAAAATGTATCCTTTATTATGGCATGTTAGTTATCAGTTTTCACTAGAGAGAATATCTATCTCGTAATAACATTCCTTTTTCTACTCCTGTCAAATATGTCTGACGACTAAGGCGTTAACGTGTCGGCAGCCCTCAACCCTATTGATGACGGATTGCATTTACCATCATTGACGACATAGTCTAGCCATATCACTTGGCATTATTTTCTGCATTATTTATATGTTATTTATCGCTTACACGCAGAATACACATAACAAGCAATGTAATCAAAGCAAAGCTGAACAACTGTCTTAGTCTGTTGACATTGCTGTGTCATTGTTGTTTACTTGGACGCGGCGTCACTAAGTCGGCCGAAGCAAGGCCGTGCAACGGATTCGGCAAACTGTGAGGGGCATTATCGGGTTAAACTAGGATTGTTTTTGTTGTTATGCGTCACTCAGATTGATGACATGGCTACACATACAACCTTTGTTCAGCTGTCATATCCATGCAATGCCTTTGGCTTTTTCCTTCATACAGTGGACGTGGAGAGGGGTACATCTAGGTCTGTGGTCACTTTTTTGTGACAATGAAGAAGTAGCATTCTAAGCTCCCAAATTCTTAGCAGTCAGTACAAATGCTAAAATGTATAGAGCAGGAGCTTATTTTGTGCACTGCAGGTGATGAATTCACTCTTACAATGTAATCAGTTCAAGACAATCTGTCTCGTTATTCCACTGCTTGTTTCTCGTTGGTGCCGCAAATAGAAAATTTCGGCGTCCTGAAGCCAATGACGTTTTCTTATGCTGGTTAGCAGTTAAATTTATTGATGCTGAATTTAAGGGAGCTTGTGAAAATGGGTTGCTGTACCGATTTCGTTTTTTTTTAATTTAAACATGGTTGTGAACACCGGAAAACTTCTAGTAGTAACACAATTTGACTCGAATGTGGAGTCTGATCCATGCCTTTCATTTGTTGTTTGGCATATTGGCTTTAATGATCGTTTTTCCTATTACGCAATTGTTGTAAGACGAGTGCTGGGACTACCGTATCTCCTATGAAGCAATAACATTTTCTGTCGGTCTAGTCATAAGTGTGAGCCACTGCCTTTGGCCACTGACTTGTGTCCTACGCGTCCTAAGTTCACGAAGTCCAGAAACTTATTTACAGTTATTTTGTACGAGGAGAATTCTAATGTCTGACCGTTAGTTCGTGTTGTCATTGGTATTGTTTCTTCCATGAAACGTGCAAAGGGCCATGTGATGTTATACGTAAGATTTCTTTTGTATGTCCAGAATATGCAATACAAGCACCGACCCCTTCCCGCAATGTATAAATGACAGTCGACCTGGGAACAGCAACGTATAGACATTGTTGGTGGCTGAAAAGCAGTGATATAAAGTTGACGTTGTTATAGGATTATGCAGAAGAAAGGAACGTGCGTTGAGTGTTGCTCATGTTAGAGAAATTTTAAAGAAATTATATTTGAATAGCAGCAGTTGAAATACTGGACTTTCCTTTGATAATTTGATGACAGTGCAAAAGATATATATGCTTAAGCCGAAAACACTGACAAATTAATAAACTTCCCCCTCGCCCATCACTGTTTTCATCTCATGATACCAGGATATTCGAAAGTTCTCCACCAAACCCACCGTGATGGTTTTTAACTGGTGGCTTTTGAGTCTGAGGATTGCAAGTTCGAACCCGTTCGGTTCCCACTTGTAGACCTTTTCGGTGTTACGTCACACGGCCCGTTGTCAGTGGCAACCATCCGACGAATAGGCAAACAATGAGGTCCGTCAACAGCGTTTCCTATGGAGCATGGTCTTGTATTGGTATTATATTAGTGTTTTTAAGGTCTTGTACGTTGTAGAATGCCATCTAAATACATTGATAATTGGGGAGAAGCGCATGGAAGATATTTAGAGAAACTTGAGGGTCCTTCCTTTTTACAAAATTATTGTCTTGTGAAGTATACTTGCCATCTCTGGCAGTAAGTTCGGTGTGTGTTCACAACACAAAAACCTAACCTCGACAGAGTCTTTGATGTAAATTTACTAACATGCTGCTCTAGACGCCTGACCTTGGCCATAAGGTATTCTTTTTCTTGCCTCAATAGTCGATCTTCATGACTGTCCACTTCAGCTTCAAGTTCAGTGGTACTGTAGACTACAGAAGTGAAGAATCTTCATTAGGGGCAGCGTCTTATGAATAAATAGCAGTCTGTACATGTAGGGATCACGTATTGTTGAATAGATTTGTTTCCCCGTGTGATTTTATAGGCTATCTATCTTCTTACAGTTGTTAGTGGCCTTATCTTATTTTCTTTTGAATCTGTATCCAAAACCATACCAAAAGTCGAAGGCAAATGGAGCTTTCCCCATCAATCCATGATTGGTGTATCCATTGGCAATACAGCTTTTTTGATATTTTGAAAGCAAAATAACTTAAAAACTAACCAGAAACTTACCTTCCCGCGCACCACAACTTAAAGTTTTAGTGCCGCTATCGGCTTTGCGTGCCCCTTCAACTTGTTGCTATGCGCGGTTGTTAAGGAGAACCGAAAAGGTCTATGCAGCTTTAATGTTAATGCTCTACTCTAAGGCACGTTAAGGCACGATTGTATCTATTGATATACTATATGATACTATATAGATACACGATATACTGTATATATACGTAGGCTGTTTTTACTGGCATCTGGGTAACTTAACAGCTTGCCCAGTGGGGCTTTTAGTTTGCGATATCTTGTGTCTTGTCTTGTTTTAGTATTACTGATTGTAGCACCTTGCGTTCAAGGTGCGTGTGAAGTGTTTGACGGGGTTTTTGCACTTATTAACTTTTCCCATACATGCTTCTGTCGTTTGTTTACTGTTTAGGTTGTTTTGTGCGTCTAAAAGTGTTTTTTATTGGTAACTGACACCCATCTAGTGTTTGTGTCTAAGCAAAGGCTTCGGCAAGATGAAATTTTGTTGGAACTGCGATGGTCTTTGGAGGTTGGGGCTCGGGTTATGTGGAAGTAATGCTACGTTGTAAGTAGGTGTAAAGTTAGGAGTGCGGAGCACGTTTTTACCCATCCAAGCCACATCCAAATTATTCGAGCCTGAAAGGTCATTTGTCATTGTTAGAAATTATTCAAGCCTGTTCAAATCATTTTATAGTTGCGAAAACTATCGTCATTTATTCCAAGAGCGGTCGGTAGTGTTAGTTACGCATATAATTTGTGTAGTTTTAACTATACTTAAAGAAGGAATGCTTTGTGTTTTTTAAGCAATCCTTTTTTTGCTTGTTTAGTTGTATTCGTGCACAACGTGCGTTTCCTTGTTTACCCGTTATAGTGAATTTGCTAAGAGGCTTTTTAATCACTAACTACTAGAGCTTATCACTGTCACTGACAGTAGGGGTGGGATAAATAGAAGAGGTAATAACTCATTTTGTGGTCAGATTTTTCATACGCTTTGTCATTTGTCTGCTTGTGCTTGTTGCTTTTACGCATAGGGTACTCATCAAACATTTAGTCAAGTGGACACTTTAGAAACTTTGACGTCATTATCTAATTGAAAATGAAGATGCGTACGCCAAGTGATTGTTTAGAAGGATGATCGTGTAGTACTAAAATCATCGAAAAGCAAGAAACTTTCATCGCTTTCTTCATACAGTGTTCAAGATTTCCTTATTCATGTGGTATTGGACATGCAATCCTGCATACAATCGTGTTAATCATTACGACTTTGATTCCCTTAGGGCTCCCTGTCTCTGCAATTTAGCGGTAATGTTCCACTCATGACTCAATATACTAAGCTTGTTTGAGTATAGAAATTACAGAAGCCCAGTCATAGACAATTGATTAAACAAATGAAATTTCTGCTATCCAACCCTTTTGTTTCTGCTTTTGATATCATGTCTTTACCAGATCTTTGTATCGATGTATTACCTCGATATTATTCTATTTTGATAGTTGCTAGTGTAATTACCTACATTTGTAGCAGCATTATAGCTATTACGGTAATGCTTCGTCTTTAAGTGTAGCCTCACCACAATAGCTCAATAGCTGCATTGAAATTCAATTTGTTCATTGGTATGCAATAACTCTCCCCAGTCCTGATTTTGCGTGTCTTTTATCGACCATGCCCTGTGTTAATCACATCAATGTGACTGTAGTTTTGTAACTTTTACTCTGATTAAGGTGTCACTAACTTTTTTTTCGTTTCTATCAGAAATGGAAAACACGCTGGTTCGTTCTTTTTGGTAACAGCAGCCGTGGTCGTGTTCGCCTAGAATATTACGATAACGAAAAGTCATGGCAACAAGAAAAAGGGAAAAGGTGCATTGCTCTTCCGCACTGTGTCAGTATCAAACCAGTGTGGAATAAAGATTACAATCATGTTATTGAAATTGTCACCCAAGACAAGACCTACTATTTGGCAGCAGGCAGTAAGGATGAAGAAAAAGGATGGTTTAGAAATCTTTGCAAGGCCGTCTTTGGTAGCCCAAATCGGAATAGCATCGTACATGTGGTGGACAAAGCACGGCCCGATCCCATTGATTTGGGTTATCATAGCCTAGACAGAAGCATCGGGGAATCAAGCACGCATTCTGAGTCATCAGAGGTACGTCGCTATTGTATATCATATAGATACCTTACCTTAATGTGGCCGATTTTGCATGGAATCAAAGAAACATCCTTGCCGAATTCTTTTTGTTTCAAACGTTGGTGGTAGGCCTGGCATAGAGAGCATGCCAACTCTCCTCCCGAAGAACGGTAGCCATAGTACTAATGCAGTTGCATATTCGTCTTGATTCCTTGCACATTGATATGCTAAACGTAATATGCGTGTGCTACTTTCTGTGTCTGTATTTACAACAAAGGTACATGCATTATCGTTTTAAGCAAGCTAGCCAAATTGTTTTTCTATTCTAGTTGTTAAGGTCCACTATAGAATTTTAGAAGAAAACTGGCACTTCTTGGTAGCATTGCTGAAGTAGAGCTGCAGGCAGTTGGTAGTGGGGAAGTTATCGTCTTTAGGTTTCCCTTATTTACTGTAGTATATAAGGTCTTTCAGAAACTTGAATAGGGACAATGTCGAGTGCAACTTACAGTAGTCTAGACGACTGGGTATCAAAAAATTCCAGAGAAGTTTTATAGGACGTTAAGGAGTCGTATTTTAGTCAAGAAGTTTTATTGTGCTATTTTAGTAGGTCTGCAAACAAATTGTGTATATGTCCCAGAATATAACTCTTAAAATCGCTTATTTGGAGTGTGTGGCGAGAACTACTGCCTACATAAAGTACGATTTCTGGTCTTGAACCAGCGGTTTAGTTGCTTGTGTTAGAAAGTTTGCATCCCTAATTCCTCTATTTTAGTTGAGAATTCGTCACTCCGCCATTTCAGAAAGCTTGTGACCAAATCTCTCAAGATTTCTTGGCCCAATACTGTATTAAATCGACCAGTTTCCTTAAATATGGTTTTTGATAATCAAAAGCTATTACTCTGGAACAAAACTTATGTTTTTGTCCCATTTTATTGCCATGTTGGGTACTTGTCTATTTTAGTCGGCCCAAACACTTGCACTACCAATTTTGTTTACATCATAGCCTCTTACTTAACTTAAGCTACCAACTTTGTTTTTCGTGATTGTCGTATTTTCGTATCCAATCCTTAAAGAGCTTGCACTCTAGCCCAAGACTCTATGATGTCCACGTTTCAAAACAAATGAGTTGAATAGATTAGTCTTGTTCAGTGAACACCACAGTCTAAGTTCCCATTCTTGAAGATGATATCTGTATGCTTCTTGGTTAATGACATGCCTTCCATACAAGGGTCTACCTAATCGTAACATCTAACTACTCATCTACAATATGAAAAATTGTCCACTTTGACTCCTATCTCAGTTATTAAATTGATAATTACCGATTGTTAATGTCCATATTACATTGAATTTGTCTTACTGATGCTAACGTGCATTAAGCGTTTCTGCTTCCGGACCCACACATCAATTCAGAAATACCAAGGGGGAATGGGGAAGGGGGAAGGGGCAACGCCATGATATGTCCAGGGGTGTTACTAGCACCGTGGAAGGTAGGAATGGACCAAGGCATACTGGCAATCTGCACCATGGTGGTACGAAGAACGTAAAAAGGAAGAATAGTTAACAAATAAAAGCAACAATCTGATAAGCATTATTAACATCCTAGATCAAAATGTTTTGATAAAACAGTTAATAAGTCAACAGTAATAATGTTTTTGAATGGATTTAATCGGTTTGGCCTGCTCTCTACAAAGTCCTTGACTTATCCAACAATTGATTTTGTAGCTTAACAACAGCTAAAAATTGATTTCATTTTTAACTTATGGCTTCATGGAGGAAGTTATCACTATACGAGTCTTGCTATTTCCAACTAGAACCGTTGACAACTTTTGGTTACGTTTTTAGTTAAGAGTTTCTTTATTGAATCTATTTTTGGCATATCATCAGAATGTCTGCTTACTTGCAAATTGCTATGTATATCTGCAATGCTATTGGTATTGTCAACGTAATGTGATTTGAAATTTCTCGCATTTTTATCGTTTGATTGATCGAAAAGCATCATTAGATTCTATCAGAGGTATCTAGCTTGTGTCGGAGAACGCATTGTGGGTCTTATGCTGAGAGTTACATTGTAGGTTTCAGATGAAACGGGAAAAAAAGTAGGGTAATTGTTGCATTGTAAGGTAGGTTTAGAACTTTGATCGTTGTCCCCTCCAAAAGGGGCGATTAAGTTATAATATTCTGTCTTTCGTGGCTTGTTTTCGTTGTAATTGGAGTCGAGCACATATTGCGATGAATAAAATTTGATTGTCTGCTTCACTGTTTGTATCGGTTATGTTTTGGAAAAACCATGTAATCTGTGTGTTCTTTTTTAGGCTGCATCGCAGGGATCTCCTGCATCAATAAGAAGAAGGGTCGACAGTCGTGATCAGTTGAGTGCCCTTAGTAGAAGCAGAGAACAATTAGCTGGAGCAAGAGGGGGTGGAAGTGCTGAGGATGTGACAGAGGTGACACGGCGAGCCATAAATAAGCCATGTCCATCACAGTCTATCAGCTCTGAACTATCTAGCCTTGTATCGTTTGAATCAGGATTCGACGATACATCAAGTCTAGCATCCAGCATAGTTGAGGGTACGTATGGATTGTAGGTTTGATTGTTTATATTTTCCAGAGAAACAGATTGGTCTTAGTTACTGTTGCCACTGAATCGCCTCTCTAGTTGAATGATTACTCTGCGTTTAGGTTCTTAGATCGTGACACTGTCGACAGTGCTAAAGATATGATTACCATGTATTTGTTATGTGCACAATGCCTTTTTAATATCGTATGCGAAATGCATTTCTGAAATGATGTAAGAAAATGCTAATCAGTGCAACAAACTTAGGATTGGTGGGTTTAAATCATGCGGATACGGAAGGATAAACGATAAATTTTTGCTTTGTAGTTACGTGCATGATTCAGAAAACCTAACTCTATATTGGTGTATCAAATAGATCACATCAATGGTGCCCTTCTGTTAGCAGCCGTAGTGTCAGCAAACGTATTCAGACCGGGCTTTTACCGCAAGTGTTCTATACTGCGGCTACATATGGTAAACATACGCAGGTGCATATATTTAGCCTGTCAGGTGCTATTTGTTCTCTGTATATGGAACGTTGTCAAGAAACAGGAAGAACATAGTTGGCAGTATGGCTTCCTGGTGGTTTAATTCACGTATGAGAGGAAATTTACGTCTTTGTTATGGCATTTCTTGTTAAATATCACATCTTGCCCTCGTAGTTTGCGATCTGTTTTTTAAAGTCGCTTTTATATATTTGATATATGTTGTTTAGAACTAGCATAAACTGAATAATAGCATTTCGTCGAATTACGATGTTGCATCCACAGAGTTACAGTGTTGCCAAAGGTTTTATTTCAGAAAAGGTTACCATATACATATACTTCTTTTCTGACGATTCATACTCATAAGAGCGTTTGACTAAAAAAGCTTTTAAGTATGTTCTTAGCGGAATGTCGCAAATTTTCAAGGCGATTTAATTTTAGCAAAACTGTTAGATCACAACATGGTTTTTCTTATTTGCTGCTGTGGGCTTCCACGGTCGAACCTATAATTTACATCCCATTCATCGGTTGCAATTGATGATTTCAGTCGACATTGCTTAAGCTGAATGTAATGGGGGCTGAAGTATTTGTTCTTGTCGTCCGATAATAAGCCGTAATTTTGTAACCAATGCATTTTTATCTGCAATTGTCATATTAGTGCGTTGATAAGGGACGAAATACTTGACATAAACTGGTTTTGTGTCACAATTTGCAGCTATGTAATTAACGTCTGCCATTGCTCCATCACAATGTCCCATAGAACCCTACCCATGGCAAGACCTGTGAATACGTCTGACCACTGGTAGGAAAACGGCAATCTTTAGCCTCTACCTAATATGATCCCAATAGTTTGTACTTGTCGAGACAGCATGTACTAAACAGCACTTTATGCTTTTATTATAGGGATTTGTTCCTACCCAGTAACAGTTCGACCAACATTAGCATCACAAAGTGCTGGACTGAATGGAACATACATCTTGCAGATAAGTCCACTATCATTACAGTTGATTGACATTCCAACACAGTCGCCTGTTGCAGAATGGCCTATCCAGTTTCTTCGAAGGTATGGTAGAGGACGAACCAAATTTTCTTTCGAGGCCAATGAAAAGTGTAAGCTAGGAAAAGGTGTCTATACTTTCAATACTTTAGAAGGGGATTCCATATTTCATCAAATTGATATGTATGCCAGAAAGATCTCATCGTTACAGAAGATGGATAATAAGGAAAAACGGGTGTCGTTACCAGAGGAAGGATTTCGTCCACTTCAAGCCAGCGCGAAGAAATGGCATCACTCAGAAGGAAAATTGTCGGAAATAGGAAACCTTATCCCTCTTGCCACAACTGAAATCATTGGAGATTTGGATGCGAGCTTGAGTGACGTAACATTGACGAATTCAGGTCGTTCAGTCAACTCCGTTGATAGGGGCTCTCTTCCATTGCCAAGCAGAGCATCTTCTGGTTTAGGCACCATCAAAGACGAGGAAGGGCAGAGGCGGATAGATGAAACTAAAAATATTAAAGAAGAGCGAGCTGACAGTGCCCTTAGTATTGAAGTGGCGCAGATGGACTTAACTGTCCCTGAACCAGGGAAGGCCCAGCTTGGAGAATCGACAGAAAATCTGCTGATAAATCCTGCTCTCGTTGATGAACCCCCTTTGATAAAAAGTGATGAGCAACTGTCTTCCTCCATTAAGGAAACCGTTCGTGACATACAAGATTTCACTTCTAACACCCAAGGAAGAATGAATGAAACAGCTGGGGACAGTGACGTTTTCTTATCTGGGACAGTCAGTACTGGACGAGACCTGACTAAAGTAATTGAAAGTCGGAAAGTAAATGAGAGCCGTGGTCCTGATGTTCAAAGTCTGAAGCCCGTTAAAGTAGACATTACACTTGATGAATGTAGTGAGCCAGCTAAAGTCGAGGAGGAAGCCGTGGTAAAAAGAGAGGCTGAAGAGGCTAGTAAAAAGATAACGTCTTTATCAGTGTCTGATGATGTAGCTGAAACATGCAAAGCTGATCAGTCAGCAGACGATTTCGAGATGGTCGATGATCCGGTAGAAGACCGTGAAGTTTCCAGATCAAGATTTGAAAAAGTCATAGAAAGAGCATTTGGTCCAAGGAAGAAAAACAAACGAACACCCTTGAGGCAAAAAAGTTTTGAACTACCTTCAAGGCAAGAACAGAAACAAAATCACAAGATGTCGGGATCGTTTTCGACATTCGATTATACTGGACACCCTGTGGAGATGAAGGTTGGAAAAGGCAATGGTAAGTTTTGTATGCATTCGTATTGGTATATTGCTAGTATTACTATCTGCTCAGGTATTGTGTATGACGCCAGTACTGCAATCTTTCTACTGACCGCATTTTGAGCGATCTGAAATGTCATTTCTTACTTTGCTTCGTGGTTAATATTAGTATAAGCGTGTGTATGCTCCTTCCTTACCCTTGCGCAAAATATTGTTAGGAACGTCCACTCTCCTTGGTCGGTGGAGCTGCTGCATAAGGGCTTTGGTAGCCGTAAAGAACTTTGGGGGTTTGATAGACGCCATGGGAGATTGCTGCTGTATAAATGTAAATTAGTGGTACTGGAAGCATGAAATTGAAAAACCGTGATCAATTACAGCTGGTTTCTGTTAGAAGCTTCTTTATAATTACTTAATAACTTGAAATTGCAAAGTTTGGGCAAGTAAGAGGAATAACTTGTACAGTGGAACGCAAGCGTTTCCTGGTGACATTGCAAGATAATGTGTAACTACCTTAAAGGTGACCATAGTTGATCGATGTTGGTCTCCGATAGCAGGCGAACTTATACTTTAGTTTTTCTCCCAATTTTGACTTTAGAGGGAGGTATATTATACATCAGTTGATTCCCCTGCCCATACGAAACACCCCTATCTACAAGAGTTTGAAATCCGAGCAAGGGGAGGGGAGGTAGGCGAGGGTTAGGGCATATTTTGACTATGTTTGCGATCCCTTGTCTAGGTTTGTGTTTTTGGCAGGTAGGACTGTGAATCGGCTCCCGAGTTGTAGAGCAGGATAGGCAACAATCTTTCCGGACTATCTCCTCTCCAATTGCTGTGATTTCAAATTTTCGCTGCTAGGGGTGTCCCTTAAGGGGCGGGTAGTCGATTGATAAATAAAAGAAGCACTAAAGTCAAAATTGGGAGAACAACTTAAGTATAAGTTTACCACGGTACCCAATGGGAGGTGGTGCAGAACCATCTTACAGACTATACTGTAGTAAATGCTACTGCGTCTGCCCCGGGGTCGTCGCTCAAGGTGTTTTATAAGAGTGTATTTTTGGCACCTGGGTGACTGTTACATGCTTATTGACTACTCTTTTTCCACTCTTGTATTATACGTTTAATACCCAAGTCCCGACACGATACTATGATCACGGTATTCGATAATTATTTCTGCGCTCTCTCGTAATTCTTATCAGTTCAAAGACCGGGTGATAATGGTATTACAAAGTAAGACTTCGTTGCTACGTATCCTCGAAATATCGGACATAAAAGTCGAGGAGATTTAACATAGTGCATTGCCGTTGTGTTCCGAAATTGTAGAATATGGAGGTTGGAGACAAGTTAGTGTTGAGCGTATTTAAAGACTATTCGCAATGGCAGTTTTTGTTGTATCGAATCGACCATCAAAACGTACTAGCAGATGTCGGAAATTATTCCAAACTTTCTTTAAGACCTTATTTTGGACAAATTGCCAGAAATTTGCCCGTCTGCTATGGAGCCTGGAGCCGTTACGTAACGTATACTGAGTAAAATGTTACCAAGTCACGAATTAAACATAGCATTAAGTGTTTGTAACATTAGGAACAAGTATACATACTTATGAAATGTTGGAACACACAATTTTTTAATTATCATCAGAAGTACGCTTAGCGAACTTAGTTCATGTACAAATAGTCGTACTCTATCTAAATTGGCTTATCTCCACAAAATTGGCTTAGACGTCAGGTAGTCATTTGTTAACTGCGTGAATTATTTACGCCATTAAATTACGCATGTTTTTTTTTAGAAGAATGCAATATTTGATACCCCAAGAAGACGTTGTTTGGCCTTTAATTGAATGCCAACATTTAACCTTTTCGAAAACATTATCTTCGAGTTTCCTGCTTTATGTCTTCTTTCTCCTATAGGGGAACCGCGACGTCTGCAGAGACGGTATTTGTCGGTGCTGAAAAGAATTGAATTATTTGAACAGTTAGAAAAAACTGCCGAGGAATCCCGAAGTAAAAGTTACACTGTGTGGAGACGAAAATCCGTGCGTTAAAGGACTTGAATTAGGTACAGATAAGTTCAGCTTGACCGTCTTGGCAATAACAATGTTTATTATTGTGGATTGGTCAACAGTTATTCTTGGCTTACGACTTCGTGGGCACACAACGCTGGATTACAGTATTGCACTGGACAGTTTATTTCAAATGAAGGTAAATCCAGCAAGGGGAAACTGGAAGAATGTATGTGAATCCAGCATTGGCCCGGTGTATTTCGTTGCCTTAAGCATCATGGTTTAGACAACTGGTGATTTCGTGACTAGCTAGAGGTTTTCCCATAGACAGCAGGTAAAATCTGCGAAAGCTGGAGGATGTCTGCTTGTAAATGAGATGCTGTGCGAATGACCCAGCCAACGGGCTTGACAAACCTATGCTCTGAATAGGAGGCTACTTAGAAATTTATTGTGCCGTGCTGGTTAGGGGCGCCAAAATAGAAAATTATGTTCCTAGGTCTATAATAGTGAAGTCTCATTCTGGCTTTTAATTCCAGTTGGACTTTCTCAAGCCGCCGTAAACGCTATGTTCCCTTGCATAGAATGCAACTTTGATCTTTGGACATCAATGGGTGCTATTGGCTTACACTTTCAATGGCATTGATTTTCGTAGGATGGAAGCACAATGTGGGAGCATCCCCCTGTATTGTCTTCGAGGTGTTGCCGTTGTCTTCTTGTCGATAAGGATTAATTACCTAGATGTTCTAGAAACAGTGTTGCACTATTAGGCTTGACGTCTGATCAAAGGTTGGCCAGACCTTGTTCGTAAGGGTACTTATATAAAGTATATGCTCTGTTACACTTGACTGTAGAAATACATTAGCTTGCATTTCATTTGCCTGGCTAGCAATGTCTTTGAACGCATGTAAATAGTGTAAATCTTTTGATTGTAAACCCAAACTGCACGTTTTCTGAATTTGGTAGTCACTTGCAGGGTTTTAAATTAAGGAAGTGAGCTTGCACCAATGGTTACATGGATAGTTGGCTAAAGAAATGTAATCTGTACTGTTATGGCAGGATTAGTAGCACATTGATGGTAAGAGGAATTATTATAGATAACACCAGGGATAACAGTCTTAATGTTCTATTCTGTGGTTAATGTTGTCGCCAGTAATATAACTAGATTGTCATCGAATGGGAGGCAACTAGGACCTCTTGCCAGAATTTTTAGTTAAACTGCACACAATAGTATCATTATGAAACCCAGGATGTGTATGGCCCGTATGACTCGTTGAATTGTATACAGTAGTATATGAGCTTACAACGGTTGCAAGAAGAATTGGAGTCGCTTTTGACAAAACTCACTGAGTATATTTTTGTGAAAATAAGTAAACCTTGAGAATAGGGCAAAGTGTGCCTTTTATCATTCCTTTTCTAAATGTCGACCTTAGTTTCTTTTGCACGGACTAGTGCCTGATAGATTTTGTTCATAGGCCAGTAGTGACGCAATCATCAAATCATGACCTAAATTGACGTCGGAGAAACAACGTCCTGGTAGCTCACTTGTCAGAGCATCTGCCCAATAAGCAGAAGGTCGCGGGTTCAGCCCCCGCCCTGGACGTATTATTTGCTTCTTAGAAATACAGCAGTTTAACTTGTATGTGAATACACGTCTTAAGGACATCACTTAAAAGTCACAGAACTGTCACAGGCCATTCACCCAAATACTGCGACAGTTAGTTATAACGGCGAACACTGTAAGCAATTATTGTCAAACTGGGGTTTGCATAGTTAACCGTGATAGTTTTGTTTTGGGATAGTAGCATTAGTGGCATCAGTTTGCCATAGTATTTGTTATCTATGTTGTATCGCACAAAGTTGAATTCTGACCCATTTCAGAGGTTACAGTTGCTGACCCTTAATTATAGATTGTTCGTTTGCAGATTTTCGTATATTTATGTAAATTTAAAAGTTGAAAAATCTTATCTGGAATATTAGAAACGATCTCGCCACTTTTTTGTAGATTGGCTACTCTAGGGAAATTATTACAAATATTACAGCAGAGAGACTGAATTGAAATAGAATTATGATTCATTCTTTGTGTGGTCTTGCTTTACTTCACAATCCCTGATATCTTGGTACTCCAGTCGTGAAATTATTACAAACATTACAAGAGAGACGCTGAATACAAATAAAATTAGGAGTCATTCTTTGTCTGGTCTTGCTTTACTTCAGAATCCCTGATATCTGAGTACCTCCAGTCGTCAAATTATTCTCTTTCTAGGAAACATAATGTCGTGGTCTTAATATCTTTGGCATGAGCCAATTTTTTGTTGTACGACTCGAGTGTTCAAAGTAAAGGTATCGCCATTTTCAATTTATCAGAAATGTCTGTATCAAAGTTCCTTAAAGCTTGTCTCCATGTATAAGCTGCTTGAAGTAGATTATGGACATTCATGGTTGTTTTATCGTAGGTTCTGATTGGGTTATAAATACCCCTGAGCGAATAATACATCAGAAGGTCGCAAGGATATTGTGGAAGAGAGATGGTCTCAGCAAGCGAGATGGCCAAGACTGTTTCCCTCTGCTAAGGCCCCATTTACACTGGTACGGATCCAAACGAGTACGGATCCATTTTGGAACCGTAACGATTTTGGTTAGCGTTTACACTGGGAGCTGCACCAGAATATTTCCACTCAGTTGACTCATTTGTCGCCGTGGTAACGTTTGGTACCCGTGTGGATCCATTCCAGCCGTTTGCATTGGACCTCAATTGGAACGGTACACTTTGGAAAGCTACCCAAATTAGTACAGATAGCTGAACCATATTGGTACGATCCATCAGTTCCAGTGTAAACGGAAAGCCTTTGCTCGTTTTGGTACGGATCCGTTTGGGTCCGTTCTGGTGTAAACAGGGTCCTAGAGATACTCAGTTGTTATGTGAGACATTTAGTATGACCAGCCAGTTTATTTTTTTACGTTGGATGTCACTAGCTGGTAGAATATCGATGACGAGCTGACCTGTTCTTGTATCGACGAGATACGACGCGCTCGATGTCGCGTTACTTTTTCAATATCATCGATTGGCTAATTTTGGTATAACGACATCATTTGTTCTGGTATTGTAGAAAAGAGTGTACGTTAACTTTTTTTTGATTCTTGCATTGGTACATCATTGACGGTGTTTGTACCACATTCACCCGACCCCGTTTGCACGTGACCAACCGTTGAAATGACACCCAGATCTTACGCGCTTTTATTTAAGTTTCAACATGTGCTCGTTAGCCTTGATGCACAGAAATTGCGTTTATGACGTAAAGGTCATCCGCAAGATATATTTCTAAATACCTGGTTTGCAAAGTGTTAGAAATGACTCCTATTTTGGGGTTACGGTTGGGATGGATTTCGTTATAGTTCATGCTGCACTTAAAAGTGCTCTTTCCAAAGCGGATGAAATGTCATCCGTAGATCTTCTGAATATCGCTCATTTTAAGCGTTGATTTTTATGGACAATTCTGCGTGTCCCTGGAGATCGTTGTCAGAAACTGTGAATTACCGGTTTTTAACTATACGCTATTTGCAATGATTTTATAAGTCTTCGCTACGACATATGCACGCTTCTCAAAACATTTTGAGGACAGTGTATCAATATTTATGATAATGCCCTTGGTGAACTCGTTCAAACGCCGCTGGCAAAATTATGAATTTTCTTATATAGTTGCTAACTTAGGTACTGGTTTATTTCATTTTGCTAGCCAAATTTTCCTCATTCAAATCTGAATAGTATCCATTATCACAGTACGCTTATGGTCGAAGTGGTCTGGGATCGAATCTGCCCCTAGCGGTAATTTTTTCACCACGTCCTTGCAAGTCAAAGATCTCCGGCGAGTGCCTCCTTTGGAGTTTTATACACCGGTGGATATTTCTTGTTCAATATGCCATTGGCTAATTTGTTATAATGAATATTTTTAAAAATTGATGTATTGGTGGATATCAAATCTGGCCTTGGCGTAGATCTTAGGCGGATAGAAGCCACCGATTTTAGTATGGGTTGGAAATGTGGTCGTTTGACCTTGTAAAGTGACAACGCTTGATAACGCTTCATGGCAAAAGGTCAGATAAGGGTTAAAACACCTATTAGCAGTAGCGTCGCACTATGGAGCTGGCGTCACCCTTGTGCGAGTGAAAAAGTTAAGAAAATCTAACTTACTGCTGCATCGAGATACATTCCTTTCACACCTCGAGCCATCTAGAAGTGTAAGGCCAAGATTTACCGAGGTTATTAGTTTTTCACTATTGTGACCGTTATAATTCATTCTCTTGAAGATTATTTAAAGCTCTTCTCATGTTTAGACAGACTTTATCAAGGGTTCAAATCTCGCATGAACACTCGAAAGGTGTACTTAAAACTTTCTTCTCTAATTTAAGGAATGAATTATTTAGTGACAATTTGTGCTCCGCGAAAAGTAGGTCAACATGAGGTTTGATGTTCTTAAGTTAAGCTGTAAAAGCCGATTAGTGTTAATACGGTGGCGACGGTTGGCTATAGGGTCGGGCAGTTTGTAGAGATCGTTTGATATCCAAAGAGAAAGCAGCTGTTAAAGTTTCCCACTTTCTCAACAGCTACAATTATGAGCCGACTTAGTGAACAGGTTTGACATATTGTGGTCAACCTTGTTATGTTGGTTTAGCAAAATCCCATATTACACAGCGACGATGAGCGAAGGCGGGGCGTAAATTCGAGCAAGCACCTCTGTCTCTTTCGATCTATTACGTAATTTCAAGAGTACTTGATGTAAGTCTCTCTAACAAGCCCCTCTAAAAACGTGAGCTGGGATCACTATGCAGATACGACCAGAGTATACGGTACTTTTTTACTTAGTTAAGGACAGGAGACACTACTTCAAAATGTACCAATCATCGAACATCCACAAAAATTGGTTGTGCAGAGCTCTCCAGGGTCATTGTATACTTAAGCCTGATTTCCACCCAATCGTACTTCATTGACGATTATTGCCGATGCAGTTTCCCGATGTTCGGCGATTATCCCCAGCTGCTTATGTCATGAAAGCAGCGATATCGGCCACTATAGCCGACTATCGTAAAAGTTAAAAATGTTAGACCTCCCGATGGTTCCGGACAGAACCCCGCAAATCAAGATTAACAAGTCTTCCTGTTGTTGTTATTGATGTTTTCAGTACAGTTTGGGAGAAAATGGCTTCTCCGAAAGAGATCCCTTTCTGACCATAAGGAAATCGCTATAAGTGATAATTGGAGATGAATTACGATATGTGAAAACCAGGCTTTACGCATCCTTCAAAGGAATGCGTAATTTACATGCTGACGAGCCACCATGAGCGATGAGCTGCAATAAAATAAAACTACGGAAGAGCTCTACATCGTCTGATGATATGCAAAATGATGAGATCAACGATAGCATTAACCAGTGAATTTGAACGTTGTGTTCACATTAACCAAAAGTGAAAGTGACAGCCGAACTGTTCAACAGAACAAATTTACTGCTAGTGTCTTAAATCCAGGGGTGTCACAAGCATTTAATATAAGGGGGGGGGTCAATTTCCCAAATTCACCCAAAAGTATCAACTAAAACTTTTTAAGAATATCTAAAATACAAAATGATGCAAATGAGAATGTAACAAACTAGTGTTAATAACATATTTAGACCGATTCGTATAACCATTGGTTTAAACAACATCTATATCGTCACATTAGGTCTTTGGAGACAAATGCACACTAAGTTGCGGATCCACTAATGCATTGTGTAGCAACTGATGGAAAAATCCAAGTAGATGTTAAAGAGGTGACGAACTAATTAATAAACTATAAGAATCATGTAGCAACACCAAATTCGTGACTCCAAGCTAGAACCAATAATTGGCAGAATCCAAGAAACCCATTAGAACAACCCATGGCTACAAGACAAATTAACATGAACTACGGATGTATTGAATTGAAAGGAATACTGCAATGTTGTTTATATATACTGATCTTGCCATACTACCTTGTTCCTTATTCCTTGTGATTTTGATATTTCTTAAAAAATTTCCTAGGTCTGAACAATTAAAAAGATAAAAAATTTTGTAATTGATCTATGAAACATAGGAGTACATTTTGAACACAGGACTGCTCTGATTGACGAACCGTAGGTGTTACCAGTTTTATAAACCAGAATAGCTTAAAACTTAGCTTAAAATTTAGTTAAGCTTTAACTTCTGCTTGTGCGCATGAAAGTGTCAATGAAAAACATTCTACACAAGATCCTTGTCATACTTGACTCTTCTGGCAATGTCTCTACTTCTGCCTAGCTCCTTCTGGCTAAAGGGCGTCGCACACATAGGGGACAGGGAGCAAAATACATGCAACACGACAAAATGCAAAATACAAGTAACACTGTTGCTTTGAAGTTTTTCTCGCACACATAAGCAACGCAACTTTAAAAACAACAACTAAAAAAAGTGGCAGATTTTCTGAAGTTGTTTTGAAGATTTTCTGAAGTTGTTTTGAAGGCAAGTATAATGGCGGAGGGGGAAGAAAGTTACGACAGAGGAGAATCAGCAAGTGATTCTGGCAGTAGTACGTCGAGCAGTGATTTTGAAACTGCAAAGATTTTAGCTGCTACTGTAATAATTTTCGGAAGCAAAAGAAAAAGAAAATGTTGGACAAAAGACGGCCACTCATTGAAAAAAAGGATACACGGATGAGGAAAGCCATCAAGCCTGGTGAACGACTTGCAATAACATTGCGGTACCTGG
>JANTCA010011625.1:12788-27043 GCA_024741275.1 Chironex yamaguchii | reverse complement strand
GTGTATGTATGTTTAATTGTGTGAAAGATGGCTATTTGATTGTGTAATATTTGCCTTTATGGTATATGCAACGTTGTTGGTTGTTCAGGTCGCCTACCGTAAGATGGATGGCCGTTTGAAACTACCCTGAGAACAGAAACTGCTCTATGGAAATAGAAGGAACGGAAAACAATGTTCCCCATTCTTCCAGCTGCCCAAATGTTTTGTTTTCTTAAATCTACATGCCTCTAAATCCGTGCTTCTGCCAGCGTGGTTGTGCAGAAATAAGCCCGTACAGTTTCTAGTGTTTCTGATTGTTCATAATCAGGCAAGAATATTTTATGTAATCCGGAAAACCTCCCATTTTACGTAGCCCAGTGTGGTTATTCAAACGTCCATCCGCTAGACATTAAGCTTTCACAGACAATCGTAAACAACGGGATCGAATATTTTTGTGAATTTATCATTATATAAGCACAGTTTTAGCTGTTTCTAAACATAACACATATCTTTATTTGGAGTCGGACACGGTTTAAATTCTAAGAGTTCTCTGTTCGTTAGTTGAAAATTATCAGTGATTTACTGTAATAATTGCGTACATTAGCTGAAGAGTTAATAAAATTGTATATATTATCTAATTGATTTCTTTTATAATTTTCTTTGTACTCTGGTAACCTTAATGATGTGCGAAGAAGGAATGTGCTTTCATGGTACAATTAATCTTTCTCGTCGCAGCTCCCCGTTACAACCCTATTCACTCTACCTTAGCCTTCCAACCCCCCATTCCCCCACCCCCAACTCCCAACCATTCCATCTTTAAATTCGTGCCTTGATTTCTAAATAAATCGAGAACGTACGTGAGTAGTACGAGGTCTCATTCGAGGCTGTTCCTGGTCTCATTCGAGTCTGTTTCTGGTCAGTGTACTTTTGGACTTTCCTTTCACTGATAGACTGAAACTAATACAAGATCCATCCACGCACTTTTTGACCGACAAGGCCATAATCATTTTTTATTTTATTGGTCATATAGTAGCTCCACGGCACTATATTTTAGTGAATTATTTCATGAACATACTCCATTTACATGATCGATGATGTATCCCGCTTGAGGCGTTTTGTAACTTGGTAGAGTTGTCATGGACGGAAGTCGAGAGAGAGGCCAACTGCACCTCGTGCGCTGACCTAGATGCCGCTTTGATTGACAGAGAGTGTTGATACGCCAGTGACCAAGTAAAGTAATCTAACTACAAGTATCAGTACTTGACGAACAATTTGCGCAGTGAACAGGAGTCTACTTGCTTTCCCGTTCCCTGCCTTTCAAAGTAAATGTGTGGTAGCGTCTTTGTTGCTCAAATGACGAAATACTGTCGCGTATATTTTATTTTTAACTCGCATCAAAGTTAGATGATAAGATGTTACACCCCTATCTTACCCTATCCTACCCTACCCTGCGCTACCCCACCTTATTCTAGTTTTTTTGATACATGTAGGTAAGTAAAGACTATAACATTTTTAACACCGCCTTTTCTGTCTCTCTTCATCATTACAAAATTTGGCATAAAGCGTTATTTAAGGAAAAAGAAGACGAAGTAAAATTACATTTGCATATTCTCCATGTATATCACGACGGTGAGGATAAAACAAAAATAGTCTGTTTCATAAAATGTGGATCACAAAATCAGAAGTCACTTCTCGTCTTCAAACGACTTCATGCTAACTGTACCATTGACGAGTGAGGATGGCAATCCCACTGAAAGTTGAAAAGATCCCTATATTCAAACAAGCTGCGATGGCGCTTGACCAAGTACATGTGAAGTGATATCAATCCTTCATGTTGTTCCTACCACCACATAGTTATGAAGTTTTATTTGCTATGTTACTTGCTTTTTCTCCTTGATTTTGCCTTCTTCAGTCTACAGTTCATCGTGTTTCTGTCCGCTGAACTCTGAAAAAGTGATAAGGCCATCCTTATCCCGATCTTCTTCAACAAATATGTCCGTCAAAAGACTGTGCAGTCCCTCCTCGCCTGGCCGGTCTTGAATGCCTTCATTGCGAAGGTATGTGGTTACCTGTAAAGAGGTTGTGACATTTTCTATAGTAATGTATTTTACAAAGACAACGTTCTTGGATCGTCATGATTATAATCGCCTTCTTCATTTAACTTGAAGCGAAGCAAGTAATATGTCTACTTTAAAGAAGGTAAAAATTTGCTAGTTGAGACATTTGAATTCATTACTTGCTTTGTCCTGGAGCGCATTGGCATTTTATTTCGTTTGTAATAGCTTTACACCTAAGTTATAGAGGAATATTTTTGTTTGATGATGTAAACGATAAATTGAAATAAATTGAAACACTATGTATGTGCATGGATATGTACATAAATATATATTTACATTTATTTTGATACGAGTCCCCACCAGTTCTAATATCCTAAAAGAAGTGAGACGCTTAAATCCTGTCCCTTAGAATTTATGCACTTTTTCCTTTCGAATGCAAGTAGGTTTGTACCTTTCGTCTACCTTGGCTTTATCATTTATACTTCTTGTTTTCTGGTAATGAAATATTTTGATGAGGGTTTCGCTAGAAGTGCAGTAATTTGATTGGCCTCCATGGCTAATCACGAGTTAATTAAGGTTAACAAGCACAATTAAAACAGTTAATGATCATTTCTTGTGTCTAATAGCAATACCTATCATTGATATGACACTCACCTCTTCTTTGGATAGGAGGCCGTCCTTGTTCTTATCAATTTTCATAAATACATTAGACTTTCTAGGGGCACCGTCAATCCTTTCAAAGCCAAGAAGTTGTACTGTGAAGTGTAGGGTAACTCGTGCTGGGAACTTGGCTCCCAATGCCAAATCTCCGTAAGCATACTTTGCCGGAACGCTCAAGTGACGTATTTCTCCGGCACACATGTCCTGGAGCCCATACTCCCAACCTTGAATAACCTGGCCTTCACCGAGGACAAATTCAAAAGGTTTCTGTTTTCCAAAGCTGTAAGTAAGACATCGAAAAATAATCATTAAACGGAGAAAAGCAAAGTAATCTTACAATCAGGCAAGCATTTTTTATGTACTTTGAGTGCTACTTTTTAAAGCAGTCAAACAGTTAGCTCAGAGTCAAGTTTTTTTTGTCACTTCGGGACTTCGAAGGTCCCTGTCTTGGTCTTCGAAAAGGATGCGGCTTGCCTTGGAAGCTGTCTAGTAATATGATAGCACAGACTGCAAGTGTTGTTGAGACTCGACTATTCTGCAAGGGATCAAAGGAAGAGTGATCTAGATCATATCCCATCTGATAAGGCATTCCATACAGTATCATATGTGTTGCTTAGGAACACCAGCACCGTGGTAGTTTTTCGTGCTAAGATTCTGTTGGCTGTAGCACAATGTCGACCCAGTCCTCTGAATGTATTGTTCATTAGTACTCAGCTGTCGACAATTGTGGTTCATCCAAAGCTGGCGCTGTCTTAAAACGTTCTCTGTTGTTTTTGCTGTACCTCACTCAGTATTATGTCTTTTCACGATTTGCCATCTTAAGATCACAAACTTATTAATGAAGTCTTACACTTTGGCAGCTTATACTACCGCTAAGTATATCCCAATAAAACTAGCAATTGCGAAAATGTCCAGAGGACAACAAAATATCAGGACTTAAATGAATTGAAAAAAACCGAGAGATCTAGTTCCAACTGTAAGAATGCAAAGTACAATTTCCATGAAAACATCAAAAATAATGTTTTTTCCCATAATGTTTTCTGGCGTAGTCAAGGCAGTTCAGTGTATCATACGTATTTCTTTAAGATCGAATATATTTAGACAATAAATGACTTACTTGGATTCCACTTCAGTTCCATCTGTCAAAGATGCATTGTAGTACACTTTAAGCCGATCCCCAAATTGAGTAGTTCTATCACAATATGTGGCTCCCTTTAACAATGCTACTGAGATCCCATCAAATTCCTCTTCTTTGGCTTGCTTTGCAGGATTTACCATATACTCCACTTGAGAAGACAATTTTAAAAGGTTTGCAATACAAAGTAAAAATACTATAGTAGTCTTTATAGCCATGTTTAAAGAGAGACTATATTTAAATGACCGAATGGCAATGGCCAAAGGTAGTAAATGAAGTGAACTAGCTTTTCCCCTTGAGGATTTTATTCCGATAAAGAACAAAAGGAACACATGCTACCCTATTGTCCGATCCCGGCGCGAACAGAAGTCGTATCGGTTTGTACCGTAACTTGGCAACGATGTACATTAGCCTTTATTACCAACGACGTGGTGTAGCACACGTGTAAAATGCATCTTGGATCAAGACATCTTAGTTGTCCTTGAGAAATGCCTTAGAAAGTTTCAACTGTGTTACTTGGAAACGAAAACAATAGTGAACACGTGACATGGGCTCAAGCGTTAAGGTCATGATAACGCCGAAAAAAAAGCTTTACAATTAAACGTCTGTTTAAAAGTGAGATCCATTTTTCACCAAAGTGAAATACGTCCATGTTAGAGCAGAGATCAATGAGCTACTGTTTGTAAATAGATGCAATTATCATAAAATCAAACAATTTATGAATATTAAAACTTTACTGGGTTATCGCAGTTTCTTGCAAAACTGCACTCAGCATACAACTAAACGGCCAATTAAAATTTGGCATAATCACTGTGGATATGAAAGGACAGAATTCTTGAAAATGGTCAATAAACTCTTAATTTTGAGATCTCAAGGTCGAAATATGGACTACCTTAAATTATTTTCTACTATGATTTTTGTGCGGAGACCTTTACTTACAGGACATTTCCAATAGTGATGGTTTATTCCTCCTCTCCTTAATAGGAAACATCCTTGCAGATAGCGTGGAGTCAGTTAAACACTTCTGCTAAGCGAGTATGAAATTAAATTAGATTAGGGATTAGAAGTGTAGATCATCAGAAATGCAATTGCCCTGATTAGAACAACTAAGACCTTTGGGATTAGGATCACCTCAAAGTTCTTTTTTATGTTTTTGTTTCCATTCGTCGAATGATCCCTATATTCTGTGTTGAACAAGTTATTTGAGTAAAAGTCTTGAGACATCCATCAGTTGACTGTAAAGCAATGACGAAGTTCGTGTACCATGATGCTTACTCAATCATCAGTGTCAGAAGCTCAATTTAATTGAAACAGACCAATTTTCCGGCTAGCCAGAAGTAAAAGGACTCTTCAATCCTAAAGAGTGGAGATAAGGCCGAAAACTCTAACCTCCATGGCAAATAAGTCTTAGATGTCATCTCCGTGCTATATGAGCAAGTTATAGGCTACCAATTGTACAATGATATCAAGAAAAAAGATGTGTTCTGCCTATAGCTGCCTAGTTTTTCCTTTCCTTTTGTCCATAACAATATGGCCACTTAATCTTATTGATAATTAGCACTAGAATTGACCTCGATAGTTTGCAGAGTCTGTAAAAAGCCTTGGACAGTTTTGATAAAGAAGTTTCTATTGTACGTCTATGCTTATCGTATCATAAATCATGAATTTACTTTTTGAAAATCTTCACTTCCAAGTCATAACAAATACTGAAGCGTCATCTGTATCCATTTTAAAATTGGGATCACTGAAATTGGAGTCTTTGGCGCCTACGTTTCCTAATATACGCTCATGCCCTTTATGAGCAGTCTGAATCCCTCTTGTATCGATGTATGCTGACGATATCAGTTTGTGTTTTTTATTCTATAATATTACTCAGCTGAATGTGGTTTTTGACAATGGCCACAGAACATTGTGCATTTGGCTTGAAAGATAATAAAATTACTCTAAAGGTTGCTTAATCTCAATGCCTGCCTTTTGCACTGGGCAAAAGCATAGTGAGGACAAAAGCATAGTGAGGACTATTAGTCAAAATAATGATTTGAGGTTAATAGTCTTTGAAAAGAGTTTGAAGAAGTTATATAATTTGATCTACAGATTCGTATGTCTGTTAAAAAACACATATGAAGGTATTCTCCACAGCTATTGATTACTTGGAATTTTTTATGTTTTATTCTAAGTTTACCCTAAAAGTCTGCAACAAATTCTAGCGGAGCTCCACGTTCGTTATTACTGCTTTGTTTGTGGTTGCTTTTGACCAAGTATAAAATTTCAAAATCTAGCTGCTAGGATTACGAAGAATACCGGTTTTCATCCAGCACTAATTGAAAAGTTTAGTCAAAAAAGGTCAAGAAATAATGAAAGTCGCTTACTATTTTCAAGCCATCGCATGACTTAGCTTTAGAGTAGCTTGCTATTGACAATTTATCGTGCTTTTCCTATACCATCCGAAATACACCAATGTACCTAGAAGTGCCTCGTCAAATTCACCGAGAGAGAGAAATTGTTTGTGGTAAAGGGAAGCAAAACTGGAAAAGTCTGTTGACCGAAACTAAGCAGAAGTTGTATTAGGTAGCTTTAAAAACTCATTCAAAGACATTTTTTGACATCTAAGTCTTTGATTATATTATAAATTTATAAATAAGCACTTTCGTAACTTTTTTCATATTAATTTTGGTTTAACGTGCTATTTTAGCAAAATCCACTTTGAAATATACTTTCGCTGAACTTTTTACCGCATGAAATAAATGGACAAGACGAAAAAACGCAATGCCGATGAAAGAAAACGAAACAAATTCAAATAAAACCAAATTTGACTAAAATACCCTGTGTGATAGCTTTGGTTTATATAACCTGTCTGTGAATCATATTTCGAGTCGCCTTGCTAAATTTCTCCATCAGATCACGATATTTTGTTTATTTATTGAGTGTCAATACTTCGTATGTACCTTTAGCAACTCGTGTACAAATACAAAATAAGTAAGAGTAGGATCCTTCAAAATATATATCGTGTAATGTTGTGTTATTTGTTAACAAATTCAACAACGAAAAAGAGGATTGATGTCTAGCGTGACATCACGCAGATAATATTCACTTGTTGTTCTCTTTTGCGTTTCTTGTTCGTGTTCAAGATGGAGGTCAACAAGATGGGGCGTTCGTTGTTGCTTGCTCTTTTGCCCAATTTAATGTTGTTAAACTATTGCTCAGCTATTGAGCCATATGAACTTACAATGTATGTTTTGAAAACTTATCCATTACCAGAATTAAGTTATAAATACAATCAACTGGAGCCTTTTATCGATGCAAAGACAATGCTTATTCATCACTCGGGGCATCACGCAGCCTACACGGCTAAGATGAATCAAGCGCTGAAAGAGTGGAGAGAATCGGTAAGTAACTTAACGTCAAGTATAGTATCCCTAACATGGTCATTGTGTGCAGCACGTATGGGACCCGATAGTAATATCTTTAATTTTACTGTTAGGTTACCTGCTTAATTACGTGATCTATCAAAATTTTCTTGTCTGAAGTTAAAGTAACAGAAATACAGAAACAACTTTGACGAACCCAAATTGATTTAGATCAAGATGAAAAGAGTACGCTTCACTCGTAATGTGTATAATACGAACAGCATTGGTCGTATACTAAGGAGGCCAACTTGGTTGCATAGAAATGTGTTATCGACTTGGTGATGGGGTGCCATTTTGAAGACTTGCAAGGGTGTTCATTAACAATAGGCGACCAATCATGATTTGAAAGAATATATTCCTAATCAGGCTAATCTAGACAATTGACACTCATCTGTTCGTCACTGGGCAGCATTTGAGTAATATCCTGGCTGTTTTGTACTGTCTATATTTCAGAATGTGTGATCCATAAATTACTATATTTGTAGTTTGGTATCTTTGCTTAACCACTGGTACGATCATTACTGGCATAAGGTATACACTTACTGATTACTGCAATAATAGTTGTTGCTTAATCTAAGTAGTCTCTTATTCAGATTGATACTGCATTTCATCCCCTCTTTTGTATTTCAAACTGTGTTTATATATTGAATTATATAAAACTTGGTTTTTGATAACTACTGTAATATCAGTTGTATTTTATTTTAGCTCTTTTAAACTACATACTTTATTAATAAGTAAAGCTTTACTTATTAAAGAGGAGAGGTTACTAGCACTTCACTCTTTCTTTATGAGATTTCAATTTTCATTTAGCTAAATAAAAATCATTAAGGTATTGCGGCATTCTTTGTTGAATTGACCATTGTGCACTTGTTGTTTTTGAATTTACTGCGTTTGTATTCATCGCTGAATCATTTTCCATTATTACTGTAGACTTTTGGGAAATACATGGATGTGGTATTTTTTTTCATGTGTGCTATATTTGAAGTATTTGCATGCTTATTGTCTTGTACACATTGTTCCTTTGTTTTCTATTACAGTGTGCAGTTGAGGCGTAAATGGTGGTGTTGTTGTGTCCTTATTTTCTTGTCAACCAAGAATCTTGTCTCTAAAGTTAATGTCAGACTCTTTAGCTAGATTTCACTAATCTACTACCTCTTTGATGTGTAGCTTGACACACTCATATTTTCTCTTTGCAGCTTTCATTTTATCATCAAGAGACATCTTTCTATTTTACCTATCATAGGCAATGCTGTCCTTAGTTTTCTTCTATTCAGCATTTCAAAAGGTGATATACCTGTTGTACTATGTTGTGTTGCATGGTAGTGTCTGAAAAACATATAGAGTTCTTGTTTCCAACTTCCCGTGTCAATCATGGGAGCTCTAATAGCTTTTCTTAATGTCTCCATGGAACATTCCACTTCTCCATTGGCCTGGGGCCATAAGGGGGGTATTTTTCATGCTTCATCCCAATTATATCACACCATGCTGCGAACTCCTTTGAATTGAATCATGGACCATTGTCCAATTTGACTATTTCTAGGATGTCTTGCCTAGCTAGGATGGCATCCAATTTGGGAATAACTGATTGTGTTGAAGTTGAATGTATGATATCAACTTAAGGGAAACTGCTTAAGTTATCCATGACTATTAATTGAGACTAAATTGTCTTTAGTTTTGAAGGGATGACAGAAATCAACAGGGATTTCTTTCCAGGATTTTGTCTGGCTGTTGGGCCATTCAAAGGAGTTCTTTTTCTTGTTTTATATTGTTGGCTTGATAAGGAATGCAATGGATTATTACTTTCTTGACTAACTTGTTTAATACTGGGAGCCGTACAGTTTCTCTTGACAGTGTTTTTTTTCACTATGCCTTAATGACTTGCATGTGCTATTGGAACAACTGAATTCTGTAGAATAGAAGGTATGGTTATTTGCTGACCTCGCAGTATGAGACCATGTGCAGTTGACAGCTCAATCTTTACTTGTTGGTAGCTGTAGCAGCTAACCATCAGAAAACTTGCCACAGATTTATTTTGTTGAACTCATCAAAAACACATCATTTACTCAACTTGATGGTTTGCTATAAAGTAAATAAATTTGACAAAATTACAATACATTTTATTACAGAAAATTGGCCCTAATAAATCGAAATTATAACTGCAGCATAAATATAGGAAATGATTTAAGAAAATAAAGGTATGTTAAACAGGAAAATAAACTTATAAATTATAAATCCTCTATGCAAAGCCAAACCAAGCAAAACCAAGCCTAACAGCAAGTATGGAAGAAAATCAGCTCCACCCAACACGATGAAAATACAAATAACGTAGCAAATACGTTGTAAACAGAATAAATATACGGATTAATTAGCATGATAATTAACTCATTGTTTTAATTAAAAAAAACACTCTAGAGTTATACCTGAATATCCACTTCAGAGATGGTAATGACGAATGAGTACATCGACGATGAGGTGTCTATTTGGGAGTATGACAGGATTCTTCAGGGCTTCCAATTGATCTGGCATATGCTTTAGATGGCCACCAACACACAATAAGTCATGTTTCAAAATTGGATTTAGGCTTTGTAAAGAACTTGATTTGACTCTGTCCTTTGCCAGCATCATTTCGTTTTCATAACACTATTGCTGTACACATCTGATGAAACATTCTTCTGCCTCTTGCAAGTCTTCAACAAGGAGCTTCCCCATTCTGCCTTTCTCGATGGATGCTTCTACTTTCTTAACCTTCATCTTCGACCAGTACTTGTATCATAATATCCATGCAACTGCTTTCTTGAGTTCAGTCCACACTGAATGTTTTGCAAATAGCAGATCTGTCATGGAATGTGCTTTGCATGCCTTTGTGCCAAAGGAAATTATTGATATCTTCACCTCCAGGTCGTCTTGTGAAATTTCATCAACAGGAGATTCCATTTTCGACCATTGTGAAGTATCTTGCCAAAGGAACTCTGGTCCATGGATCCATCATTCACCTTTTAATAGCTCAGTTACTGATAATCCTTTTGAAGTATCGTCAGCTGGATTTCCAGATGATTCAATGTAACATCACTAAGTTGGTTGGGTTTCATTATGGATAACCCCAAGCCTGTTTGCCACAAACAGCTGGAAACGCTTGTTCTCATTTTAAATATATTTTAACACCGCGGTGCTGTCAGTCCAAAACATGGAATGGTCAATATGGATATTAAGTTCCCTTTGCATTATCTTGTCAAGTCTCACTGCAACTACAGCAGCAGATAGCTCCATCCTCATCATTTTAATAGGTTTCATAGGTGCTAATCTTGATTTGCTGACACCAAAGGAGCAATGGATTTTACCGTCTTGATTTATTTGTCGGATGTAGGTAACTGCACCATACCTTACTTCACTCACGTCATTGAAGTGATGAAGCTTGGTTGTCTTGATGTCTCCGAAATTCTTGGGCTCGATACATCTTTTGATAGAAAATTCTTCCAAAGCTGGTAACTCCGCCAGCCATCTTTTCCAATCAAGCAACTCATCTCCTGAAACTTTATCATCCCAGCCAAGTTTTTTATGACAGAGGCTTTGCAGTATACGTTTTGCTCGGAAAATGATAGGAGATACAAATCCAACAGGATCATAAATGGAAGAAACGATGCTCAGAATTTCTCTTGTTGTGAATGGCTTATTGCTTGATGTGATTTTATACTGGGATTTGTCTGATTCAACGTTCCACTGCATCCCAGGTGCTCTTTCAATTGGCAATTCATCCATTTCAAGGTCAATGCTGTTTAATTCCCTAGTGAGTTTGGAATCCAGTATTGCCACCATGAATTCTCTGACATTACTTGTCCATTTGGTAAGGTGAAAACCACCCAGTGACAGGAGTTGTGTTAGCTTTCCATACATTAAGATTGCATCATCTGGTGTCTTCGTGGATTTCAATAGGTCGTCACATAAAAGTTATACTGTCTCAGTCACATCTGCTTCGAATTTCTCAGCATGATCCTTTAGGTTTTTTGTAAGGCATATCCTGCACAACTTGAAGACCATATGCCATCAAATAGTTGTACAAGCATTCTAAATTCCTCTGGCTCCCTATCCAAATCGCCATCAGTATACCAGAGAAAGCTTAATGCATCAATATCACTTGGATGGACTAACACCTGGTGAAACATAGCTGTGATGTCTGCCATAACTGCGACTGGTTCTTGACGGAATCTCATCAAGGAGTTTGTCAAGTCAGGGCCTTGGATTACATTGTCGTTCAGAGATGCACCATGAAACTTAGCTGCACAGTCAAATACTACCCTGACTTTCTCCGGTTTCTTCGAGTCAGTGATGCTATGACTGGGTAAATACCAAACTGCACCATATTCTTTACCGATTTCATCAGGAGGGATCTTTTCTGCATAATTTCTCGTCAGGAGGTCTTCAATAAACTTTGAATACTTCTTTTTGTGATCAGGATCTCTCATTAGTCTTCTTCTTAGGTGCTTCAGATGATGTTCAGCCATAACATGATTGTTCGGTAGCCATGGTTTGAGACTTCTCCAAGGAATAGTAATTTGGTAGTACTGGTTTACCAGTGTTGCTGATTCTTCATAGACTGATAGTGCCTTCCTATCTTCCAGGGACATTGATTTTCTGTCATCAGTAAGGCATTCACTAAACTCCTGGTTGAAATACTGATGAAGCCGTTTCATCAACGAATCGTCTGAGCATGTAACGTTTGAAAGATAACACTGTTTGCCTTTCCTCTCATCTCTTTGCATGGGTCCTTTCAGTGTCCAACCAAATTTTGTTCTCACAGCAAATGGTCCACCTTGTTCACTCTTCTGGTTGTAGAGCTTCTGGAACATCCAGACCAATGAGAAGGTTAATCCTCTGATTGTCTGCTTCTTTAGAAAGGCTCACACCATTCAAGTATGGCCACCTCGCAACATCTTCTTGCTTAGGGATAGATTCTTCGAAGACAGGCAGCTTACTCGTAGAGAAAACCATTGGCAACCCAATGAGGACATTTTCATTGATATCAGTGACTTCTAAGGTAGCAATGATGCTTTCTTGCTTTTCTTCAATGCCATTAACTGTTGCAACAGGTATATCGCAATTCCTTCCTCCGATACCAAGTTCCTTCAGCAGATCATTGGTACAGAAAGTTGTATTTGATCCATTATCGAGGAGTGCAACAAACATCTTGTTCCTTTGTCCATTCACTTTCAATGGTATGATTGGAAGACCTTTCTTACTGCATCCGGCCCCTATGTAACCACATGATACACCACCACGGTGCTCATTGCACTTGTGCTCAAATGCTATAAGTGGTTCATGCAGTACAGTAAGGTGCTTACGCCTCATATTGCAGCCAGGAACTCTACACTCTTTCTTTCGTTTGCAACCGACCAAAAGTCGGGAGACAAACAATTATCACATAGCTTTCTGGATCTGTTTTTTCTTAACTGCTTCACAGCTTTCCATCTTGTGGTCCTTTTCACAAAAGTAACACTTGAGTTTGAGCTCAGGAACAGCAGATCTACCAGACTCACCATGTCTTCCTTCATCTGACTGTACATTGAAACTCATCTTTTGATTTTGATGCTGTTTGACTTCTCTACCCTTCGGTCTTTGGTACTTGTTTTCACCGTCCATATTCCCACCATACACAGGGTCATTCTTTTCAACCATGATTTGTCTGATTTGTGTCATCGACATTGGGATCTCGTCCCTGGCTTCTTATTTCCTGGACCCATTTTTGCCTCCTTGACTTGACATAATTTGGGCAGTGTTGCATGATTTTTACCAGTCTATCTTCATTGTTTTTCTGGGTCAATCTTTCAGTTGCCTTTAAGGTTATTTTGCTGTTCTCCAAATCATCAGCCAAGTTGAGCTGTGCTTCTTGATCACCAGATTTCAATATAGGACCATCAGACGCCTTAGTAATCCAAAAAGTAGTCACCTTGTATTTATCACCAAATCTCTCAGAAAGTAATCTATTTGCTTCCCTATATCCTTCTTCTTGGTCTATTAAAATACAACTCTCAGTCACCCTCTTTGCTTTGCCAACACAGATTTGAAGGTGACTGCTGTAATCATCAGTGTCCTTTTTCGCATTCGATTTGAAGGATCCCATGAAGGTGTAATATCTCTGAGGATTCCGTCAAAGGTTACCAATTCGGAATTAGGAAGTGATGCAACAGCCAATTTCTTCTTGGTTCTCAGATATTCCATAGCTGGGTCAAACTGGATATCTTCATTTAGGTTCTTCTGTGCACTCGACTCCCGTTTCCATGGTACGGTTCCAGTGGCTCTAATGAATGCTTTGAACGAGGTACCATATCATCACTCAAATGATCCACAGAAGCTGGTTGGGATGGTATAGGCTCATTGGGTGCTACACTTGTATAGTATTCACTATGTCCGGGATTTCTGCAAGTTTTTGATGTCATTAATTCAGACAATTCAGCTTCCTGTGCAACATAAACATCAGGATAACAGTGGGAACAATTTCTTCTTATAGGAATTTGTTCACCATACCAAGTTGCATATTCAGCAGGTTTAGTCATTTTGGTTTCTTGTCCACTGGAAAACGTTGGATTAACTACAGGCTTGAACTCCACCTCTCCAAGGGAATGTTAATTTGGATGTCTTGGGTTCTACAGGTTTGGTTCTTGTATATCTTTTCTCAGGTTCAATTATCATATGTCTGGTTCTTTCAGGCTCAGGTCTTGCATGTCTGGTTCTTTCAACCTTGGTTCTCGCATGTCCGGCTCTTGGTACCTGTAAACTACTTTGAACATGACTTCCTAACAGACCAAGACTGGATCGAGCTTGTTCACTCCACACTTGCAAACTTTGTTTCACTGGTCTTGGTGGGGCAACAAATCAAATACTTCTCACTTCATTTCTTTGGTTAGGCCATGTGAATCCAATACATGCTCATTCCTCAGCCTCAACTTTAGCAATCTCTGATTTCAGGCCATTTTTTTCCTTTTCAACTCTAACTCCATTTTTTCAAGTCTCTGTTTTTCTTCC
>JANTCA010011625.1:0-12688 GCA_024741275.1 Chironex yamaguchii | reverse complement strand
GATCTTGAGCTGGTTGTTTCATGGGAAGTAACTTGACTCACAGAGTCCATAGGTGCTATGCCAGGGAAATTTCCATGCATGTGCAGCTTTGTCTTTGATTCCAGAAAGAAATTTTTCCTCTCCTTCATTGTAATGAACCGGGATTCTGTTTCTGGAAAGTATACCCATTAATCCAAATCGTCATCATCAATCAACAAATTCTGATACTTTTTGCATGCCAACTTCGATTTTTCAAAAGTTTCCTCCATTTTTCTCTCGAGTTTTGTGATTTCTTCAGGTGATCCTTCTGCGACTAGGGCATCAGAAAGTCGATTTAAAGCAGTCGTGAAGCCACGTTTTGCACAACTCCTTGTGGGTCTGAAACTCTGCCTGGTGTCATTGTCAATGCCTTGCCAATCCAGGGTAGTATCTTGTCTTATTTTAACTTCGGTTAGTTCATATCGGTTGTTATCAACGTCATCAGGGTCAGTTTCTTCATTTCGAGGGGTAAAATCTGGGTATCTTATTCCAGGTCTGCTTCAAGCTTCTCTTTCAGTGCAATCCACAGATTCATTGACAACATCGGCTGGGTCTTCCATTGCATTATCTTTTCAGGTACGGAAAGTTTCAAACTGATGTAGCGGCCAAACATCAGAAAACTTGCCACAGATTTGTTTTGTCAAACTCATCAAATACACAACATTAACTCAACTTGAAGGTTTGCTATAAAGTAAATAAATTTGACAAAATTACAATAAATTTTATTACAGAGATTGGCCCTAATAAATCGAAATTATAACTGCAGCATAAATATAGGAAATGATTTAAGAAAATAAACGAATGTTAAACTTACAAACTATAAATCCTCTATGCAAAGCTAAAGCAAGCAAAACCAAAATCAGCTCCACCCAACACGATGAAAATACAAATAACGTAGCAAATACGTTGTAAACAGAATAAATGTATGGATTAATTAGCATGATAATTCACTCATTGTTTTAATAAAAAAAAGAGAAACGAAACTCTAGTGTAATTCAAAACAATTAGATCTATCATATACAACCACAAGGTTCAACAGTTCAATGTTCGATAGTCTCACAGGAGTTCAAACTACCAAGTTCAAATGCAAAGGTGCATGTTCGACTTCAAAGTTATTGGTTTTCTTAAAATGGCTTCCAATGTTTTGTGGTTTGTGGTGATTGTAAACTGTGATCCTTCTAGGTAGTGAATGAAATGTTCACAAAACCACACACTAGCAAGAAGTTCTCTGTCTGTCTGACTGTATCGTGATTCAGTGTCAGTCATTGACGTACTTGCATATTCAACAATTTGAATTTTGACCTGTGGAGAGCTATTGTCTAAAAGTCTGGTAAGGTGACTGCAGATACGAAGACTGTGTTGACCTAAGAATGGTGGAGAAAAGTACAAAGCCAGTTTGGAGCAGTATTATATATACATGTAGTAGAGTGCAGTTTAATGAGAAATGAACGAATACAAAAATCTATGAGCCATAGGGGATAGCTGTTACAATATAGTAGTGTACACAGTTTTTCTAATTCTACATGAAAATTATGATAAATGGAACAAATATAAAAGTAGCAAAATACCAAACAGTTAATTAGATCCTTTTTGTATGAAAATGGTATTAAAGTGTTAAAATTCATAAAAAGTCCAGTGAAGGTAGGTTTATGGTATACAGAAGTGTTAAAACCATTAAATATGTAATATAGAAGGATGTCCAGAAAAGGTAGTTAGTGGCTGTTCTCTTGTTCATAAGTGAAAGTTATGTTTCTGTGTTTGGAGTTAAGGTAGTTTAGAAATGGGATGACATGGTGTTTGGAATGGAAAAGAACAAAATAATCATCAATATACTGATGTTATAACTACAAGTACAGATTTCAGTCTCTCTCACCTGTAGCTGTTGGTGTCAAAATTGTCAAAGATATGTAAATCACTCTTATTATATCAACAAAAGAAATTACCATTTCAATTTCTTCCCAAAAAAGACTAAAGGTGAAAGTACAACTCACAGCAACACTATAGTAAAAAGCATCATCTAGCCTGGCAAGCCGACAAAATACTGAACTTATCAAAGACCTATTATGTGAAAAATTAGATTCTGCCATAAAAGGTGGGTCTGTTAGAAAGTGTATAGAAAACTGGTCCAACCAGTTCAAAAGCTTACTTGGAAAGGAAGCCACACTCCTGGAAAATGCCTCTTTCCTAAATGTACAAATTTCAGATATTGTAGACATCAACTTATCTCCCTTCACCATTGATAAAGTTAAAGCAACCACTAAACTTTTAAGTCATCCAAAGTATTTGGTCCTAGTAAGTTCCCAGTCTTGATCTGGAAAAAGCCATCATTTTAGAATCTTTTTGTTAATTTATACAATATCACTTTTGAAATAAACAATACATCATCTGTGTGGAATAGCAACCAAGTCATACTGACACAAGAAAGGTGGTCTCTCACAAGCCAAAACCTGTACCAGTAGAAGGAATTTATTTGATGCCAATTGCTGCTAAACCATGCATCAAACTCATTTGCAAAAGGGTTATCCCCCTTGTGGAGCCCAGAAGTAATCAAAATCATTTTAGATCAAAGCGCACCAGTGGGGAACTCACGTTATTGATTTTATAATGCGACATTTGCTGTAACCTTGGTTTTGTAACTTCTGTTTGTATAATACAAACATTTTTTATCAAAGATATACTAAATGCCTAGGTTCCTGAGCAACACAGACCTAAAAGTTACATTTTTGTTCTCATGCAACATCTCTAATAGGAAATAAGGGTGTGCATGTGCTGCTTTTTAATCCATAATTTCTTTCCGCTTCTTTACTTGCTTTCTTAATATTTTGATAAGCTCTTCCCGATTTTCTTTAGGTTCGGCAATTAGGGTTATGTCATCTGCATGCCTTAAGGAATTAATATTTCTACAATTCAGTTTGATACCGATGTTGTTATATTAATCCTTGCTTTTCTCGTGATTATATCAACATATATCAGCAGGTGGGGAGATAGAATGCAGCCTTGACTCACTCCTTTGCTAATTTCAAACCACTCTTGTACCCATACATTGTCTGTATGTGTGCCTCTTGTTTATCATTAAGATTCTTAATCAAGATTATTAGATGTTCTGAATTAAAAGGAAACATTATTATAAAGTTAAGATACTAAAAATATCGACATGATTATAAGTTGAGGCATGATTTATGACAAGCAAAGTCCACCAAATACAAGATTTATTTACAGCAATGGCCAGCTTTTTGACTTCCTGAATCCTGTTAAGAGCCAAAACAAAGCTAGGTGAGCAAAATTGTGGTTAACTTTACCAAAGTATTGATTCCAAAAGGCTCTGGATAAGTTAGGTCTCCTTGCATATAAAAAGGGCATTCTCAAGAGCTCTGTAAAAGCCAGATTTCCTTGCTTATCAAAAGGGTGATGTCACGTCCTTTTTCCAGATGTTATAGGTTGTGTTTTCTATTCTCCAGGTAACGCTCGTCTACTAGTGTCCTGTTGTCATTCTGATGTTTGAATTGTACAGCTTCAGTTTTCTTTTATAGTCTTGTGATGGACAGAATACAGCAGTAAATAAAATGATGGTAATCTGTGTCAGTCCATCTTGTAAACTGCATTTTATGATGATTTAAAATCTGAAATGCGTGCAGAACTGTTGCCATCTGTGGAACTTGCTTTTATTGTTTATTGTAGAGGGTCCTGCCCTCTCTCAATGCACCACTTTCCTTGCTCTCGACTTAGGACTAGACAAGGGTGGGCTTTCCCTTATGTCCTAGACCCAAGATGTATACCCCTGTCTATTCCTATATTCATTGTTGTACATGATGTGTTAGTATTAAACATGTGCTTTTATTAGAGTGACACAGAATTTCTCACTAGATTAGATGGCAATCCCTGAAAACATTTATTGAAGGAATTGTGATGAAGATAACTGCACTTTTCTTTTAGAAGGAGGATAAAGAGCTTCTGCAACAACCCATTTTGAAACTTTTGCAAAGAGTGAATGAAGTCCCTGAGAAATGGAGACGATCCTTGAAGAACAATGGTGGTGGGTAAGTGCATTTTGCCTAAAGGTTGTAGTAGCAATCATTAACTTGCAATGCGCAAGTTGTAGGAAGATCAATGTGCATTGATATTTAAATATAAATATTTCTGCACTTGGAAAAGAACATCATATTCAGAATGTGAAGCATGGAGTTGAAACAGTTAAATATTAACGTTCTTGAAGTAAGTGAAATGCGATGAACAGGAATGTGAAAGATAGGAATGAAATAGCTGTAATCTATACATGTTAAGTAGAATATCAATATGGCAGAAATTTTCTGTCAGACAAAGAGAATGTAAAATATGTGATGGGATTCTGGCCAATCGATGAGTGGTTACTATTTGTCAAACTGAGGTTTTCACTTAATCTTTCTGTCATACAGATATATGCACCAACATTAGAATGTATGAAATGGGAACCAGAAATATCCAATGAAGGCTTATGAAAAAGCAGAAAATTTTATAAATCACAATAGATTTCATTAATTGTGTGTGATCTTGATACCAAAGGGGTTAACAGAAAAAAAGGTAACACTGTTGAAAAACTTCGAGACACAATAAGTTCACTTGTACATTGCCTCAGTCCAGTCAACAAAGCCTTGGATTTCAAAAAGGACCAGATAATCTTGCTGTTGAACTAATCAAGGATCTGGGTGAATAGGAGGGGGTGAAAGGCGTCATTGGCACTGCAAACCTTATGTACGGTACAGGTCCTATTCCAATCTACCTCAACAAATCAGAATAGCTCTACATCAAAAGCCTACAACAAGTGAGTGTAAAGAACCATATAACAAAATTGATCCTCAAAATTCTACTAACAGAATGAATTACACAATTAAATGAACAAAATGCTTTTATCAAACGAAAAGAGACCAAAGATGTAATTTTTGTCTTTAGGGTGTTATCAGAAAGGGCTATATAGATCCAGAAATACCTATATTTTTATTGGTATCTATAGTTTTTTATGGATGGCAGCAGAGCTTTTCATAAAGTAAGGCACTGAGAGATATTCCGTGTATGGAAGGCATTGATATTTATATAAAAGATTTGCAAAACAATACGTAACTTGTAATGGGAAGAATCTTCAGCTGTCATTTGAGTAGAGTTTGGCAATTTGACGTTAATAAAACGAAGGGGGAGGCAACAATGTCTTCTCTCGCCGGACCTTTTTATCTATACAGTGAGCTTATCCTAAGAATTAGAGATCTAGATCATGTTGGGTATGAATATTGGGGCTGTCGGATGATACTGTTCTTACGGGTGAAGAGTCCTACAAAGTATCTTAAAGTAGTAACTGAACCCAATAAGAAAGGATTTCAGATTGACAATAAGAGGACAAAATGTATGATAATGTAAAAAGAAGGACAAAGCACCAAAATAATATGATTCAAAATTTTGAGAAGTTTACATATTTTCGTTGGTTGATAACCTCAGATGGTAAATACCCGAATGACGTGTAGTGATGCAGTCAGCAAACCATGATATCCCAGATTCACCTCTGAGAAATAACATCTCTGTAGGTCAGTGATAAGAGCCCGGAAAGCAGAAAGTCATGCGTTCGGTTCGCTTCCCACCCTGGACTCATGTTTCACTCCCGTTTCCACTTAAGCCAAACACTCAGAATTCAGAATTCATGGAACAACGATATGTTGTAGGGAAAGTATGGATGATGTTGAATTTGATTGCTGTGTGTTCTTCAGATTGCAATAGATTTAGCTTTTAGTAGAATGAGTGCGATTTTTAAAAGTACATCTATAGCAGTAATAACTAAGATTAGAGTATTGGAATGTTATGTGTGGCCTATCCTGCTTTGTGAGTGTGATGCTTGGACAATCAATGTTAATTATCGGCATTTTATCGTGTCCGATAATTAGTTGGCCTCCTGTCTTAGATAAAATTGACATCTATAAAATTTTTCATCTGACACTAATCGCATAGGTTCTTCAGAATTTTTTTATTATCCTCCTTCCTCCATTGTTTCCGTCGGCTTGGGTTGGTGCAGAATGCAACAAAAGGGGGAATTGACGCCCTCCTGTGTCCCACCACACCCACTCAGCACTTGGCGGTGAAATAATATTTTGCCTCCTCCTCCATTTTTTTCCGTTAGTTGGTTAGTTTGTACGCTAGTTAGTGGTTAATTTTGTATAAAATTTACGGACGTATTATTTTTCGTATTATGTCTTCGCTGCTGTAAGCAACGTCAACGATTGCTTCTTATAGCAGCGGAGATCAGTAAATGAAGAAAGAAGAAAAGGCCAAATGGGGAAAAGGGAGTAATAAGCTTGTCTATTGCAATGGGTTGTAATTAATCAGTCTTTTCTTTCTTTTCTTTCCTTGCAGTGAGAATCTTTTTGTTTGTTTGTTTGTTTGTTAGTTTTCTTTGGTCTTTTAAATTGTCCTGGTTGCGTATTTAAGTTAGTTCTGATATATCCTTAACGTATACTCCTACATCTAAGATAGAAGTGTGTATAAGGCAGTCCTTGGAATCCGCGACGGCATTCGGCTATGCCGTCGTAAGTGCTGTCCCCTAAAGCAAGTGCTGCGGCAAAAAATGCTGAATGATTTTTCTGGCACATATGAAAATCAAACACTCAAAAAAACCAAAAAATGACAGTTTTTGTAAATAAGGGCGAATGTTACAAACCATTTGGACACAATTCAACGATTTTAATAATTAAACAAGTTACTCCGGCTTTCCCATTGCCCTACAATGAGTGAATATTTAAGTGCCCACACTTTAAATGAAAACGCTTTAAATGCTATTCACGTCTGTTTCTCTGACGAATACATCCTTTGCACAATCTTCTAAAGACACCGCTTTGAACGAATAGGGGATCTCATCCTTTTGCCAAAAATGCCGACGGAAAACCAAAATTGCCGAGATTCTCACTCACGGTGGCAATTTTGTGCTGCCGAAAGTTTTGATGGACTCCGTTGGCTGATAAAAGTAAAGAGAAGTACTCGCTTTGGATCATGAGTGGGCCAGGGTGTCGTAGCTATTGAATTTCAAATAATTTCCCTTGTAGGCAGACCTTTGTACTGGAGGATGATTACTGAGGTTAGCCTTACCTTTGGTTGACTGGACATTCTGTTGATATTATTTGAGTCATACTCTGGATTTTTTGTGTTATCGTGGTGTCAGTTTAAGCTATTCCATATTTTCTTTTTCAACTCAAAAGGACATGGTGTCTACCACATATAAAAGTATGATAGTGGTGTTTTGGAGACGGTTTACATTAGGGAGCGTAGACCTAGCCTTTGGCGACAAAAGGAATTTGTGGTTCCACTCCAGTTGCTCCACTAGTTCACTTTTGGCGGTTATTTTATCATCTCACCCTTTCTTTTTGTTCTTGTACTCTCTTTTTATCTTTTCTCTTCCAATCCTCGGTTCCTTGCGTTCTCATTGGTCAACTTTCGATCCTACATTACACTGCAAATTCTGCTATGTTTTCTGTTACTTTATTCTGACGAAAAAAAAATTCTGACGAATCTGTGTGATTATTGTCAGACGAATAGCTTTAGTTGGCTTCTTGTTTACTGTCTCTTCTACTGCTTGTGTTTATGTTAGATTGTTTCTGAGGCCTAGCATCGCATGGAAAGGCTTATTCCAGAGTTCGCAGGATAATTTTGTTGCCTACTATACTTTCTTTATTGTCGGTTGTCAAGTACCTTCCACTGACGCTTAGCTTTAATTTTGTTTGTGCCTGTGGACGTATGTGTATGTTTGTATATATATATATTATTTGTAGCCTCTTTGTAAATCTACAAAATTTTATGTCCGTCAAACAGTTTTGCTTTTACAGTTCACCTTTGCCATATTTTGTTATTTCTACTGCTGAAGAATGAATATCTGGATGCGTCACTTATAGCTGGGTTTATAATACTTGTTTGCAAACAAACTTTAAATCCGGAACTAGTAACAATTTGTTCTTGCCTCGAAAGTCGTTAACCATGCCCTCGAAATATTGAGATTCATCGCAAAACAGCTGTAAAAATAAAATTTTGTTTGCAAGTTGACATCTTAGGTTTGTTATCGTACAAACCCTGCAGCTGTTTAATGCCTTCAGAGTTTATTTATTGTTATTTGCTGGTAAAAAACTTGAATTTGAAAACGTGGTTGTCTGAGCCTTTCGTGAATGGCAGATATGATCTGGTGTAAGGTCCCGAGGTAGATTTGTCTAAATACATTATTAATTGGTTCCAGACGATGCACGTAAATGTTTGATTTTGTGACCAGCGTCATGCTTAAGAATCAGACAATTACCTCCACCAAGGAGGTTATATTTTTTTCCGACGCTGGTGTGGCTTTCTCTTCGTCCGTTTATCTGTTTGTTAGCAACTCTAGCATTATGAAGGGATATCTATATATAGTTATAGAGAAGAAACACTAATAGACGACAAACGGTAAATTCGTTACTCGGAGTTTCACGTCACGATGGACGATCTTCAGACGAATTGGACTTCATTAATTATAAATTGCTTATATATACAAATTGTTAGTCGGATTTTGCGATTTTACTGACAAGAAACTTATTCCCGTGACGGCACTTAGATACAAGCTCGGTATGTTTGTTAAGTAGAGTCTCTTTGTTTGCTTCTTTCACGTCTGTAAGGGGAGACGTGTCGGAGTATGCTCCAGTGTACTGTAAAACGTTTTCCTTGTTTTTGAAGCTCCCAGGCGTACTTCGAAAGTTCTGTCTCCGTGGGGTATTTTTCGGTTTTTAGTGATTTTGTATGGTTCCTAAAACGGTCTTTAAATCGCGTAGCGCAAGCGCCTATTTATGCTTTATTTGTATTTGTAGTAGTGATCTCGGCTTGGTAAATAATTCCACTTTTTAGGCATTGGCCATGTAGTGGGCATTCTGTTCTGTCTTTACAGTTACAGGTCGGTTGTCCTGAGTTGGCTTGTTTTGTCTTGTTTAGGATGTTACGGTTGTGTTGGTTAATGATGGTTTTCATGTTGTTGGTGCATGAATAGCTGACTCTAACGGTATTTCGATTAAAAATTTTGGAGAGTATTGATTTGTTAGGGAAATTTTTGTCGATCAGAGATAAAAATGTCCGTCCAACGTTAGTTTTTACTGACATGCTGTAGGGGGGATTGAACCAAGTGATGTTCCTTTTATATATATATAAAACATTATACAGAACTAAAACATTAACTAAAACATTACACATCGATTTTGACGAAATTTTCAGGATAGGTAAGAAGTGGGCTAATGTAGAACTGGGTAAATTTTTGGGTTGATCGGTATCAAATGCTGATTTTGTATCACTTTTTCATAGTGCTAGTGAGGAAGTCTTTGGGGGGGATGATCCAGTTACCTTATTTGGTAATGACAGCTTCATGAACTAACAAGGAAATCATCGTGGGGGAGGTTTGCACTCTTGTAGTGCTTCTAGTTTGTTTTCTTTTAGTTCTCAGATTGGGTATTCATTAGCCTCTGTTCTTAAATGGAGAAAAACACTTTTGAGACTACTTCATTCTAATAAAAGGTTTTTCTTGCACCTTTGGCATATTGTAACCACCAACTGAAAACATCTTTCATTTGCAGAATTTGAGAAAATTTGCTGATGTCCATGACTTACTGTTGTCCAAAGCATAATTCAGAAGAGAAGAAATGGAAAATTTTATGTATCCATGTGCCAAAATAACAAATAGGCATACAGTTTACTATTTTCATAAAATCTAGCTCTACCCCAAAACATGCACGTTATAATATTGTTTGGAAAAACTTTTCACTAATTTCAAAAATATTTTCATACAGCAGGAAAATTAATCTTTTAAATTCAATACGTCGAGAACAATTTTAGTGACTACACAATGACCAATCAGAGCCTCATCATTTGCTAACCTTTTTTGTTAAAAAATTCTCAAGGATGACTCTCGACAGTGACATTTACTGATATTTAAGTGTCAACACTGTTTACATTTTACAAGTTGTACAAAGAACAGTTATAAAAACCCCGGTTATAAGAGAATTCAAATGTAAAGAAAGTTAATCGGATTTGCCAAAGTGAAAGTAACCAACAACAAGTGTGGTTCTTAAATTTTTTCCTGGCATCAGCAATATATTTTGCCTCCAATTCTCCCCGGACATACCACTAGTTGATATTACATTTTCATAAAAGGATGTTGCTATATTGCAGCCGACATCTAGCCAAGAACACCTGTTGGCTTGAAATTAAGCTTCTTAGCAAGGTCTACCTTTTTGCTTCATCTAAGTTTCCAACAAAATATAGATTTCCATACGTTCGCCTAAAACGTCGCAGAGTGGCTGTGCAGTGAAATATTTGCATCACTGAGCATTCGCTCTCTGTCCTCTGACCAAATGACATTTCAGTACTTTGTCAACTGGGAGAAAGTTGATTTGTTATTATGTTACCGTGATCTACCGGTTGCTAGATTTTTTATTGTATTTAACATTTTTTTATGTTAGTCTTCTTATGATAGATACTGTAGTATAAAGTTGTCGTGTCATGTCATTCCCTTGTCCTTGGACTGTTGAGGCACTTTGATGATTGCACGGCTTTCCACCATTTCTTTCGATCAATGGCGTGTCTGACACAAGGCACTAGTCTTTCCAGTCCACTCTGCTATGCTGGTTAGCCAAGATGTTCTACCTCGAGTACCTTTTCCTCTCACTTGATTATGCATGATTGTGTATGCAAGAGTGCTTGGTTTTCTTGTAACATGACCAAACCATTGCAACTTCCTTCGACGTGCAATATCTATAAGCGGTTCGTATGCTCCGAGTACATTTCGGATTCGACATAGACATTTTTTAAGAATTCTAAGTTCATATGATATATAAAATGTTCTTGGTCACCTTGCCATACCTACCGTCCGTTGCTTTATCTTCCTTAAACATAGATTGCCCGTTGCAATGGTTATACCAGAAATATCTTCATGTAACCAATGTACGTTTTGGTGTTTTACAAGGCTGTATTGTGTCTGAATGTTACATGTGTGTTTCCATAATGTGATATTCTCGTTCTATAGGTACATCAACCATGCTTTCTATTTTGCGACACTGAGCCCCAATCCCAAGAAAGAGATGCGACTTCCAACACCTACATTGGCCTTATATATCAAGCATTCATTTGGAAATTTCACTGCTTTAAAGGAGTGGATGACAAAGGAGGCGCTACAGCTCTTTGGTTCAGGGTACGTTTGGCTATGTCGCGAACCCAAACGAGACTATCTAACAATTTTCAGCACCACCAATCAGCAAAGCCCGATATCGTATGAACTTGAACCAATCCTGACCATCGATTTATGGGAGCATGCCTATTACCTCAAGCACCAGAATAAAAGAAGCCGCTACATTGACGACTGGTGGCTTTTGGTTGATTGGGAGAAAGTTGAAAAACTCATGAATTGGTGGAGAAATCCTATCCCTCCAAAACAAGCTCACACGGAATTATAATATTTTAATGACTTGCTTGTTCAGGGATAGAAATAAACAAATTATGGTTCGCTGGCAATTTTTATTAAACATCAAAAATTGTTTCATATGCAATTAGTTCCTATTTTTGTAAAGGATACTTAAGAGTGAGTTTCTTTAACTCAAAGTTCTACCGGCAGTGTACATTTTCACCGGTTATCTCCAAGATTTTAAATTCCTTTCACCAGTCTTTCTCGATTTCCAACTGATTTCACAAATCAGCGCCTGTTGTTTTGATCCCTGCAGTCTAATAAAGAAGCAATTTTATGGTTGAGTGAAAGCGATATTTCCTATTTTCTATAGCAAAGCAGACCTCAGCCAGGCAATTCTATACTTGACACTATTTTCTGGATACCCAGATGATTTGTATTATATGTGGAGAACCTTTAAATCGTATAGACTGCATAACGCCTTTTCCTTTCTGCTAACAAGATCCTAGCAACAACTTCGAAATGCTAAGGTACCGGTCCATAATTCCTTGTGGTTTTGTTTGCAGTAGTTAAGAAAGAAGATAGCAGAATGTTACCAACAATTTCAAAAGGTGTCACCATACTAACTTAAATAATTCACTCGCTTTTTTATTATTTGTAAAGGATGCAAGGGACTAGCTACCTGACACAGGTGACACCGAAAGTAATCGTGGCGATATGGGCGCTCATAATATTAAGTTTGATCTAGAGTAAAACCCCGCAAACAAGAACCTACTTTTCTAAAAAACAGACTTACTAGGTTCTTATAATTTTGGCATTTATGATGTTTTCAGGGTGTGGTTCTTATTGCAAGGTCACTTACAACTATGTTTCATAGAACAATAGAAAATAGACTTGTGGGTGGCCTGACTGAATTTAAAATGTTGGCGGATATGGTATTTTATTAGTGATAAACCAATTAAAATCACACAATTTGTCTATCCCCTGATTTATTTGAGGTGTCCATGTATCAAAAGGTAGGAGTTTGTATACACTGATATGTTAAAAAATTAAACAATACTTGGATCCGATGTTTAAAAAATTATATGCTTTTCATACAACAAATTTAAAACAATCTCTTTCCTTGTCATGCATGATCTAAATAAACTTACTTAACTTACTTAAGTCTCTCCGCGCCAGTAGTCGGATAAGGCTTTCACATCGTTCTTCCACTGTCGTCTGTTGTTTGCTGAGTGTCTTGCTGTTGTCCATGTTCTCCACCCT
>JANTCA010011614.1:0-25143 GCA_024741275.1 Chironex yamaguchii | reverse complement strand
TGTTGTTCAGACTGGCGTAATGGCGTACAATTCTGTGTATTCTTGTAGTCCTGCCGTAATGACGTATAATGTAATGAATTATTACATGCTGTTTGGAAGTCATGACCTGGAGCCGTTTGCCACGTAGAAATTGGCTAGTAAACATGTTACTTGGCTCTCACCCTGGCTTACGAAGCACACAACGGACCTAAGGAGATGACCACCAAAAGGAGGGCGGGGACTTCGGTCGAGAAAAGTAGACGACATGTTGCTTTTGGGGGTATTATATTAGACGTGATTGCAGTTTTAATGATGTCGAAGGCAAGGGATATAGTCGTGGGGTATTAAGCAAAGGCAAGGGATATAATCATGGGGTATTAAGCTATTTATCTGCACCCTATCGAAATTTGACGTCACTATTCGAATGAGGCAAGACATAGGACAAAGGTCAACTCTTGACAAAACTTGCTATGGTGAAAGTGAAAACGAAGCAGAGGTCAAGTAAATGGGTGCTAAATGAGCAGCAACATACGGCAAAATGTTTGTTAACGTTGATGATCTTGTGGATAGAGAGACCAGTTCATACACGTTAGTCGTAAATTGAAGTAAAATACCAGCTTTATTATGGCAACTTTAGACTGAACTCGTCACTTTTTAAGGTTGCTGTGTTCTGCTGAGAAGTAACTGCATCGATTTTGAGCACAGAGTGGAGGGATACGTATCTCTCTATTCTGTGCTTGTAGTTGCTGCCATTCAAGGTGGAGCAATGGAAATAAATTGAGTGGTTTGGAAACGGAAGGATGAACTTTTATATATAACACATTAACTTAAAATTATAAACACCAGTATTGTTACCATGGATTGCATAACATCATTACCACCAACAGTAGCATCACCAATGCCTTCATCTGCAGCAACAGTAGCATCACCAATACCATCATCACCATCATTATCATGATCATCATGTGAAGTAGATGATGTCACTGCTGAGGCTCTGAAAGCTGGTGGTGTACTGGTAACAAAAACTGCACCAACTCTTGAGTGGTGTTTGGGAGTCTAGTATTATTCCTCAAGATTGGAAGGACCCTGTAATCATACCAGTATATAAAAAGGGTGCGAAAAATGAATGTTCCAATCTTCATGGCATTAGTTTGCTGTCAATTGCTGGGAAAGTCCATACGGGCCTGGATTGCTGGCCAGTAAAAGGCTAATGTCCATGAAGAGCAAGCAGGTTTCCAATGTGGCGGAGGTTTCCTTTTCTTCGATTTTGCGGCAGCCTTTGATTCAGTTCATCGCAAATCTATATGGGCTGCACTTAGTAACATTGGTATCCCAACGGAGACTGTCTCCATAATGACTTGTACGGAGGCGGTACATCAGCAGTGAGGGTTTATGGTGAGATCTCCGGAGGCTTTGCTGTGGACTCAGGGGTAAAACAAGGCTGCATTATCTTGTCCTGTTTGTTCAATATCCTTGACTGGGTTCTCGCAAAAGCTTGCATGGAAGACTAGGAGTCCTAGTCGGCGAAGGGACATTTCCATTACGACCAAAATGTGAGTTTTCAACAGTTCAGTTATGGCTGCCCTGCTCTCCAAATCTGAATGCTGGACTTTCTCAGTAACCGATTTACGACTGCTCGAAGTCTTCCAGATGTGTTGTCTTTGTACCACGCTCGGTGTCAGTTTGTGTGATCACCAGAGAAATGATGTCATCCACCAAAGGTGTTGCAACCAGCCAACTGTCCAAACAGCTGTTCGCTTCCATTGGTTTGGCCATTGCTGCCAATGGAGGTGTTTAGACTCCCTAAGCTGGTTTTCTGGAGTTAGTGTTCTCAGGGCTGCACAATGCCACGGTCTGAACCGAGATGATCGTGGAAACATCTTGTCACTGATATGGAAGTTGCCAGGGTGCTCCATGCGAACAATTAGGATCCAGTGGATGTAGCAAGCCACATCACGACTTCAGTGGCAGGCTTTTGTCAGGGACTCGTGCTGCCAGCAACAACCGGACCGGTTCATCATTATCATTGTGATGATCATGATTATCATTGTCATTATCATCATGATCATCATCGTCACTATCACTATCAATTTCCTCATATTTACAGAGTTGACTCTTGTTATTGTAGATTACAAAGTTTTTGTTCATGGTGGAGCAGCAACACCATTGCCTTTGCTGCAAGCCCTTGCTCATCATGGATCTGAGAATCAATTAACTGGAGTAGATCTATTTCACATTCACACAGAGGGACCTGGGATTTGCTATGGACCAGAATACAGAGGTATTTTCTGGCTGTAACGTATATAGGTAAATGTACAAACAGCTCATAATACATTAGAATTGGAGGTTTATTAAAATCTCTGCATACAACAATGTCAGGAGGTATTTAGTTACCAATAACTGTTTATTGAAACAAAAACAAAGTATATAATTTGATATGTAATGAGGTATTAATTCTTGATGATTAGTGAGATTGTCCAGTCATAGTGGGCAGATGTAATAAATAGGCAGCCTGGTCATGGGTCTATAGTGTCCCATGATAAAAGGAAAACAAATGCTTATGTTACCTTAGTCAACCCCATTTACTGCGAGCCATTGGTTGTAAAGTTTTAGCAGCACTTAAATAGTTGATGAATCCTGATAGCAGTAATGGAAAATCTTGATTTGTTTCAACTTCAACAGTGAGTCATGTAATGCTGCCTGGCAGCAGAGTTATTCTTTGCATGCTGAAAAGATTTTAGATACATTTTTTTCTTTGTCAATGTTTTATCATTTGTACACCAGCCCAAACAAAAAAACCTCAGGATTTCATTCATGCAATTACATTTCTTCAAATATATTTGTATGGATAAAAAGAGCTTGTGTTGCTAGCTTGTGTTAGTGAAAGCTTTTGATACCTTTTTGACATCTCCTTTGTATATTTTAGATTGTTTTAGGGGTGTTTCATTTTTCACTGGAAAAAACTGCAGAGCACCAATTAATGAGGGGAGAGGAGATTTTGTTCCAATTTTTCTTGGTGAAATTCCACTTCTGTTTCGGAATAATATTATCCAGTTGGATGTGGCATTGATACATGTATGTTCTCTCTACATAAAGACATTTCGTTTCATTGTTTAAAGTACAATATTTTACAAACTAACAAGAGATGTGAGCACTTTTTACAGTATGTAGAATACCATCATAATGATTGGCACTGGAGATCTTCCAAGAAAGCATTCTTGTGTGACATTGGGTTGTTCAATTATGATGATAACTGATTGATGATTAATGTATTTATGATTGAATTGTTGAGCATGTTATTGCTTTTGCTGATGATAGATGTTGCTTGATTGTGGTTATTGGTGGCCATGATAGGTGATGATTGTTGATGTTGGTAATTATCTTGCTGAAAAATCTAATGAAAACAATAGATGATCACTGACTCTTTAAAACATATTAAAGATTTAGACATTTTTAAGATTTCATCAGGTCCTTATTTGTTACTGGCTCTCCTTTTAATTTAGCTACAGTATGGAACAGTGTCTTATATTTACTATTTTAATGTAGGTTTCACCACCAGATGTTCATGGATTTTGTTCATTGGGTCCTAGTGTTGACTGCACACGAGCAGCAATCCAAAATGCAAGGCTTATCATAGGTAATTATTTAAGGTGATGTTTATTGGTTATTATCACTTTGCAACAAAGTATATTAATTCTGACATATTTTGCTGGGCAAAAATTGTCAGTCTACCTTTTTGAGTAACAATAGGGAATATTTTAGTACTTCTTCAAATCATCTTCAATTCTCCATGGAATAGTTGTATCCTCTTGATATTGATAATTTGTTCTTAACTTGTTTAATAGGGTCCATTTGGGTTTATGTAGCTGCATATTGGGTAAATAAATAGTTTGATTTATGACTAAGTTCTTGTTTTCTACTTTATTACACTAGCATAAGAAAAAGGAGACAGTAGCATGTAGCCAAAAGTAATCAACATTATAGACCATATCAGGGGAAACAAGCATAGATGGGCTGGGTATGTCTCTCGAAGAACAGACAGCCATTGGCCCATCTGTATAAAATGGTGCACAATGGGCCATAAATGATTGCATGGTAGGTCAAAGACACAAGATGAATTACAAGAGCACATGGCCTAGCTGTGGTCCAGGATTGCAAAGGACAAGACTAGGTAGAAATCATGTAGATAAGGGTTTGTCTGTAGCAAGCAAAACATGCCCTGCCATTTACATAGAGGCTATCCGTATTTTCCATCATCAAAGGCATTCATACTGTACTAGCCTGTATTTTCTTTTAGCATTATCATTTACTTTTACCATCATTTACTTTTATTATCATCATGTATTTTGTGAAAAATTATTTTCATCTTAACAGTGTAAAAAGCTTTCAATAAAATTGATTGTCTTTTGAAACACCAAATTTATGTTCTTTAGTTGGTAACTTTTTTTCTGTTGCAAGGTCTTTGTAATCCTCAAATGCCAAGAACGTTTGGTGATGGTCATGTACATGAGTCCCATTTTGATGCTATGGCATATTGTGACCATTCACTCCCAGAGAAGAGAAAGCAGGATCCTTCTCCTGAAGACATTGCAATTGGAAAACTGATTGCAGAAAATCTGGTTGCTAACGGAGCCACATTACAGATGGGTAAATTAATTTATCTTTTTGTTTATTTAATTGGCTTAAACAGGCATCATTGACAAGTTTTGGGTTTGATTCTCCCATCGTCACAATCATATTTTTGTTATTAACACAAGACCACCCTGTTGACTTCTATACTCTTTATATACTACTTTTTATTTATCCATACTATTTTTGCAAAGTTAGGCGAGTTCACTTACACTGGTCATGTACAAAGCAGGTTTTGCCATATGGTTTTTTTTACAGGTGAGTAACAGGTCACATCCATTTAGTAGTACTTGACATTTTTGAGGAGCATGTGTCCCAGAAAAAATGAGGAAAGTGACAAAAGTTGGAGTGAAAGAAGATGTGAAGTTGTGCTTTAGTCAGAGAAAAATGTTAAGGGAAGATTTACAGCTAAGTCCTTCAATACAATCTTTGAATCTAAGGCTTGTACTAGACTATTCAACCTTTTACGCTTTTCCAGTCATGTTTTAACTTTTACATTCAAAAGATCAATGTTTATGGACTAGTATACCAGCATATCACCAGAACTGGCAAATTTATCTATTCTACATGATACCAATGTTGATGTGCTAGTAAAAAGGAAACAAAATACATTTTAATCTATGCATGCCTTAGCATTTATGGTGTTTAAGTGACGTATGGAAAGCTTCAACTATATGTTCTGCAGAGAGCCATGTTTAAGTCCAAGTCGATCTTTATATGCCAACAAATGAGGAGTAAGAGTATTTACACATAGACTTTGTTGTTAAAATGCCTTTTTACTTTTTAAAATGGTTCTTTTTTGCCAGGTATTGGATCAATTCCTGACTCTGTTCTGGCTAGTTTAAACAACCATAAAGATCTTGGTGTACATACTGAAATGTTTAGTGATGGAGTTGTTGATCTTGTGGAGCAAGGAATAGTCACCAATGTTTTCACCAAAACACATCCTGGCAAAATTGTAGCAGGATTTGTAGTTGGGACAAAGAGATCCTATGATTTCATTGACAATAATCCATTTGTTGGTAAGGTTGAGCTAAAGGAAGTTAACCATACATATAAAACATAAAAATATAAAATATATATTGCAGAGGAGGATGATCTTTGTGTTGCTATATGATAGCCAGTTGTGTATCATGTATGTTGTTATATGTTGTATCCATACTTTACATGCTATGTGTTTGGAAGTGTGACCAGTCCTTATAAGCATTGAATTATACCCAAGATGGCAGATGAAATTATTATGGATAGGATAAACCATTGTTTTAGAACTTCTTTGTCTGATCTGCTTGCCACACAGCAATGACATTATCAGTATTTACTGAACTATGAAAGGCCACATACCATGGACACATAAATTGTTTTTTTTTTTGCTTTTAATAAATTGCTGTAAGATTGAGATACTTTTACCATGAACTGATATTTGTGTAGTTAAATGGCATTAGTTAGAAATCACCATTAAAAATTGTAGCAGTAACTGAACAGGTTGGTTGCAGAGAAATATTGTTGAATCTAACCAAAAGTAATGATGCTGGGTTTAGTAATCTTGAAAGTGTCACTCAGTAGATCATATTAGTGATGAAGTGAGGATGTTTTTATTATAGTGTATCTGTTATTTGTTGTTATAAGCAGCCATTTCAATTCAGTGTTGTTGTCATTATCCTGTGATTGGTTTACATCAAGAGTTGGTAAAGTAGTTTATTGTGTTCTAATCCATTTTTACTTGCTTCTCTCTCCCTTATTTCTGATTGCATTTTTGTATGTTCTCGATATTTCTAAAGTTTTAGCTCATTTATCCCTTTAAACTTCATTCTTTTTAGTAATGTGTGATATATCATATACAAACAATATTGCAGTCATTGCACAGAATCCTAAGGTGACAGCTATCAATTCATGTCTTGAAGTTGACCTTTCAGGTCAGGTTGTATCAGAGTCAATTGGAACAAAAATATACTCAGGTAAGCAATTTCGAATTTTAAAATCTGTACATCTGTGCATATTTTTAGCCGAAAATATTTTATATCTACTTCCTGGTGTCCACACCATAGTAACAAGTCATTTAATGTCATCGAACAAGACACGGGATATGGGAATTGGATTAGGGATAATGATGTTATTGCTTTGGTACATAATTACTTCACTTGCATTTTTACAGGTGTTGGTGGCCAAATAGATTTTCTACGTGGTGCTGCTCTTGGATCAGATAAACTTGGAAAACCAATATTGGCAATGAACTCGCAGACAAAAAGAGGGGAGTCAAAGATTGTGCCATTTTTGAAAGAAGGTAAGTTGTTACACCAAGCTAAGCACTTTTTTGAACTAGTATCTCATTCTGAACAGTTTCAAAAGATGTATTAGTGATAGTTTTGCAGGGACTTTGCCGTTATTGTTGCACAACTTGGCTTTCTAGGGTGCACTGTACAGTCTATCCATCATGCTGCCATAGGAAGCATACTATTACCCTAGAGTATGTGTTACCTTTTGCTGTTACATATGCAATGTCGCCTTCTTTATTCATGCTTGAAGTTTGACCGTGATTGCCTTTTCCATTATTTAACACCTCCTTCTTCTGCCAACAGGAGCACATGTGACTACTTCGGCTGCACACGTACATTACATAGTGACTGAATATGGAATTGCTTCATTATTTGGAAAAAGTTTGCGACAAAGGGCCTATCATCTGATTCAAATTGCACATCCGGACCACAGGGAAATGTTAGAGAAGGCTGCATTTGAAAGATTTAAATGTATGCCATCACCATAATTAAGAAAGTGTTCAATGGTTGTTACAGTGATGCTATGAGGATTAGACTTTCTAAAGGCTAAGATTTCATCTTTTGTGAATTCTCTACTTCTTTAGTGGCGTAAGCATGATATAACATAATATCTTGTTTACATTACCCACATTTTGAAGGTCAAATTATTTTTGTGTACTGTTGTTTCATGTCATTATGTGTAGTTCAATTGCACTTGCAGTTTAAACAGTTGCAGGCCTTTTCGTTTGATGCATGCGATCGACCTCGCCCTCACCGAATAATTTACGAGGGCTCTTGACCGCCCTCGCAAAAACGTGTTTTGCACCCATTTTGTTTCTTTGGTTTCTGATTTATAGCCATCTGTTTTAGACCGAAGAAGCGATAAAGATAACCGCCTGTCACCAAAAAAGGCTCCCACCAAGCTTTTTTGACACCCTTTTCATCAAAGTGGACAGTTTAAGAATTGAATTTCCGTCATGAATCCAAAATGAAACGAGGTTGAACTACAAACCTTTATGAAGTATGGGAAATTCTTTGAGGGGCGATGGTCCTCCTAAGCTTATCAACGTGGGCGATTTACTGTCCTGGTGACAATTTCGATACGAAAAGGCTTGCACAGTTGGATCATTGTTGTCCTTGCCTGTTACAGGGTTACAGGAAAATATAATATACAAACTAGTCTAGCAGGTCTGGAATAGCATCCTTACAGCATGTTTCCATTTGAGCAAACTTGTCAGTCATTAGAATGCCTTTTGTTTTTTAAAAACACAGGCCAATTTGCTAGTGAAATGTGGAAGTTGAAAATAGCTGAGCAATTTCACAAGTGAATTGTTGTGGAGCAACTGCAATTGTTGCCACTGGCAAGATTGCTTAAGAATTTGTTAAAGTGGAAAGTTTATGTCAAGGTTTTGAGGTATTTTATCTAAGTCTAAGTGTTGTTGCTATCTTTGATTACCAGTAGAAATTTTTGATGATGGAAAGACATGCATTGACAATTAAATAGTACTGCACTTAACTATGCTGTTGAAGTATGATACATAATTTTGAGGGTCTGTGCAAGGAAACGTTTTTTTGGTAGTCATATTTGTTTGGTACCTTAGAATTGGTGATTATGTTTGTAAGGGTATTATTTTGTTGTCGTAGTATTGATTGATAGTGGTATCAAGAATTGAGATAGTTTAACATTGATAATTTCTATAAAACATGACTGCAACATTATCCAACTGTCAATAAAAGTTGATTACATTGTCCTGTCAAACTCAAATACAAGTCCATCTAGCTGAGTAGTTTTAGTAGCTGTGTTCCAGTGTATCACTCGCATCTTTGATAAGTCAAACTGACAATTTTCTTCTATGGGCATGATATCAGCTTGTCACTATAGATTAAAAAGTGTCTCATACAAGCTGAGTATTAACACTCAAGTTTCAAGAAGGGTTTGCCTACCCCAAAAACTAAACACATTGTTGTCTAAATTAAGGTCTTAAATTTTCACAAGGGACCAGTTTGGATTCACAATCATAACATGTTTTGCTATTGTGTCACTCTTGGATTCGAATCCATATCCGGGTCATACCAAAGACTTCAAAATGGTACACGCTTCCCTGCTTAGCACTCGTCACTTATGGGATAGATTATAAATGATAAACACACAGTGCTACCGGTGTGCCAGGTCACTGTGCTTCCACAGCCATGTGCCCCAAAGGCTAAAGAATTGGAAATGGGTGCAACTCTATACACCAAAATTGTGTGGGAAGGAACTTGGAACAGATGTGGAAGTTGTAGAATAGCAGACAGACAATGTTACTTTTTTACTTAGCTTCTTTGGTCTACAGGTAATTCAGGACACGTCACGAAAATATAGGCAAGAATAATTCAAATGAGCATGAGCCTTTTCTGTTTATTTTCATCTGCAAATACATATTTTAATGTCAGGCTTTAATATACAATTGTAAATTTTATTCTATTTACATGTCATGCACCAATATCACTTTTAAATCTAAAATTAACTTAGATACAATTTCTTTTACCATTTCGGCTGCGTAAAATCAGGGTTTGTATGTGGTGTAACCCCAAAGTGTGTGGTGGATAAGCTAGGTAGCTGACCTTTCCTACTGCCTCTTCTATTTACACCAGTCAGATTCCAAGTTCCCTAAAGGGATGGAAACATCAGATGATTGTATGACAAAGGAACAAAAGAATTCAACATACATGCTTGGTTTTGCATCTAAACATGACTCGTGCATTTTGGGGTGTAGAATAAGGCAACTGACACTGTAAACAGTAGGTTGCGGCAAAGTCAAAAATAGATGTCTCTTAGATATCAATACTTCGAGTGCCCATGAACAATGGGATTTATGAACAACAAATTTATAATTATGATGGCAACATAGTACAGTCCAGTTTCAGCTAATTTCCCAGTAACTGAACTGTTAGTAAATAATGTCCAGCAAAACTTCTTAACTGCTTGTACGTAATCACATTCACAAGAAGAGACAGTTTAAACAACTAGTAGGCATAAATTGCTTACAACTTTACCCTTAATTCCCTCACATGATCACAATAATTGGCTTCTGGTAAAAAGTTATGCTACGTTTTAAGTCTGCTGACTCCAAAATATGAAAATAATGCAATAATATCTAAGTACAAAGTCTGTGATACAAAATCTTGCATCCAAAAAATGAATAATACTTACAATAGATGGTCAAGATGTATTTAGATTGTGTTCAACAACATTTCTTACCAATTGAAGTTGTAAATGGGCAGATACATTTGAAAGCCTTTGCATGCATCTAAGTTGCTATTATAAGTTCTAATAGCTAAAAAATATGGAGAATATACTTTAAGAATAATGTTTACCTTATTAACTCTAGATTGTGAATGCAGAGAAGTATCGAACATGACAACTGGATTTTTGTCCTTGAATACCCGGTTGTAATTGTCTTCTCTGTTCATCAATTCTTTTCTGTATCTTTCAACTTCATCTTGCAACTTTTGAACCTCCTCATCTCGTGAGACCTAAATCAGACATAAAAATACTGCTAGGTTAATCCTTTGATGCCTGGATCATCTTAGCTAGATTTGATGGAGAGAGAGATCATATTTTACAAAATGATATTGTAAGGAATACATTGTAAGACTTCCACCATTATTCAAAGTGTATCTGAGTCATTTATACAGTAGCTGCAACATTCGAAACCAAGCAAAATGAGTCATAAACAATGCCCTTAAATACCTCATTGGCATATTTTCAAATTCACTTATCTTGTCACATGTATGGTGGATAATTTATGAGTCATATGAGTGTGCTCTTAAAACTTAGCCAGAAATGAAAACAAAACTAGCTGTTAAGCTTTTCCTGGCCCATTCAGAGTCTACCTTGGCAATAGTAGTCACTAGGGTTGATAGGGACACTAGTTAAATGTGTGCATTCATTTTTGACTCACGGTTAATTCCTTTGTAAAAGGAATAAACTGAGTTATCCAAATCAGTTGAGTGTGAACTTGTTAGTGATGCTACAATTTTACCACAACGCTTGAGTGGAAATGCAATTGTTTTGCGAGTGCAGCCCATTGTCCTATCATGAGGAGAACCAATTTACATTAATGGAGTGGAGTATGTCATGCCATCATTGGAAGAATCCATCAGAATCAATGGCAGTGGCGGCTGGTGGGGTTTGCAGTGGGGTGGGGGGACAAATTTCAGATTTGGGTGTGGGCTAATATAGTTACAAGAGCTATGCCCCTATTTCATATTGGAGATGTTACACGAGAACAAAAATGTAAGTTTTAGGTCTGTGTTGCTCAAGAACCTAGGCATTTGGTAAATTTTTGATGAAAAATGTTTACTTGATAAGAACAGAAGTTACAAATGCAAGGTTACAGCAAATGTATCATAAGAGCAATACTTGACCATGAGTTCACCACAGGTAAGCTTTGATTACTCAAATAAAATAAATTTGATAATGGTAGTTTCTCAGTCTTGTTAGAATGAGCCTTGGACATGATGATCCTCCATTGATTTGTATTGCATTCTTTGGGTTGCATTTGTAGCATGCCTAGGTGAGTTATCCATTGTATGCCTCAGAGTTGCACTGAGTGGGAGGTGGAGGTGAATTAGAACTCAACTAAAAGCAAACTTTGATGAATACAAAGTTTGAAATGGTACAATGGACTGGTACAATACAAGTACAACACCACACACACAAGTATGTACATACATATACATATATTTACATATATATAAATACATACATTCAGGTAGAGACAAAAATATATACGTATTGTGTATATTATGGAAGTATGATGTAGTCACGTTAGCTAACATTACTTGCTATTGGTGACGACAAAAATAAACTATATGGAGTGAATAAAACGAGAAAAACAATGTAGAAAAAGTCACCTAAGTACACTACCATCAACCGTAGCATGTGGTTATACCAAATGAATGTATTTTATTTGGTAGAAGAAATCGCAGATGGGCATAAGTGGGTGATACACATAAAGCATGTTATTAGCAGTAATCTTAACTCGTATCTACAACCTGCATGCCATCAAATAATAGGGCGTGGTCCCATGCTGTGAGATGACTCGAGTGCAATTTACCCTGTGAACAGATACTGGTGTATGTATTTCTTATACTGTACTTACACTGGAACTTTGATAGTTGCTCCCAAGAGCAGGGAGGTCGCTTTTTTTTCGTTCACTTTGCACAACTTCCCCGAGTTTTGCCTGGTAATTCTGCAACTTAATCCTTAGGTGATTATTATCATTAACTAATTTCCTATTTTCTTTAATTAGATTGTTTTTATCGTTTACAATTTTTGCATGTCGTTCTCTCTCACTGAACTGTTCTTTTGATATTGTGTCTAATGACGCTTTTAATTCCTCGATTTCTTTGGTCATTGCCTGCCCGTATGTTGATAATCGATCCTTTAATTTCGCTTTTTCATTTTGTATCCTTTGGAGTTCTTTTGCGTGACTTTTACGCAGTAATTTCATCTCTTCTAACAATTGTTGATTTTCTTGCTGCAATTCACAACTATCTACGTTTGCATGAACAGTTTCTGATTGCCCTCTGCAAATGTCAGAGTCTTCGTTTGCAAGATTATCCATGACTGAAATTTTGTCTCTTAACTGATTAGCTTCACTTCTCATCTGTTCTATTATTTGCTGGGCGTCACAATACTTCACCTCCAGTTCACTAAACGCAGTTTTCAGTTGTTCCATATCGTGAATATCTACAGCAGTACTTCGGCGATATTTTTGGAACTCTTCCAGTTTACCTTCAAGAGCGTCGATCTTTGTAGTATAGATCTGAATACAGTTATCAAGCTCTTTCTCATATAAATCAGATACGTACTCCAGCTCGAGTTCCTTCTCGTGATTTTTCCGAAATAAAACATGAATGACAAGGATCAATTCAGAGATTTTCCTTGACAGTTTCCCATGAAGGCTCTTCCACGCCGAAGCAGTTTTGGTAGGGGTTCTTGACATTCTAATCTGCTATATTATTTCGACTGCAAATGATCAATCTACTTGCCATCAATTTGAGATAAACAACAGTGGCCCAGATTGAGTTAAAACATGGCAGGGTCACCTCGGCAACAATGTGAGTTCAAGGCCAATATTGACACCTAGCAAACAAAAAAAGATTATGACGTGCCTACATGACACCACCATTTTAAGGATCAACGTTGCCCTTGATACTGTCGTTTTGATTTGTTGATGGAGTGTACACATCCAAATGACTCCCAGGGGTACCGTCATTTTAGCAAATGACGACACGTTTCTTAATTCTTTCTCTACCATATTGAATCAAACTGTGAAGATGTGATCAGCCAATGAAATAAACGAATCATGTAAGGCGGGAAATTCAATTTTAGAAAGACCAAAACCTCGACTTTGAAACTGAGAATGAGGCCTACAAAACAGAGAATGCTGCCATAAAATTCAAAGGGCAATGAACTGGAAGTGTTGATCTTACTGAAGATATAATCTGAAGCACAATGACAATAATACAAGGTATGTAATATGTTAAGCAAATCTTATTATCAAGCCAGGACGTGATAATCAGCCCCGCGTTTCTCAAAAGTATTTGGGGTTTTTTGTAACTTGTAATACAAGTGCTATTGACAGAAGCATCCAAAGCGTAATTTTCCTAGGGTCTTGGTGGATGCTACGTAATTTATAACACCGATCTCGTTTGCACGATTGTTACTTATACTTAGAGGTGTACATAATAAGCCTTAGATTAATTTAAAGGCAAGCATAGAAAAGTGAAATTAATTTAACACGCACATCGTAAATTATCCATGGGAGAAAAAGGCTAGACGCCAAATTATACTCCTTTTCAGTTTCAAAATTTGATGTTACATCCTACCAAATAACTTGCAGGTGGTCCTGGACTAATGGTGATATTTGGTTATATGCAGTGTTGTGAGAGGTTGATTGAATCTGAGAGGTTGATTGAACCCACGTGGCTATCTGGCATTTACCTTCGATTTAAAAATGCGCATTCAAGTTCTTTTGCTGCAAAGAGGCGGAAATTTTCAGGATAGGAAATTTTCAGAATAGGAGAAAGAAAGTAATAAACAAACACACCAATAAACTTTTGATATTCACACTTATTTCATTGAGACCCTTTCCAGGTTGAGAATCCTCAAAACACATCTCAAAAATCAAGAACTTTTTACAGAAAATTGCAGCTTGTCCTACAGCTGTACAAAATCAAATATAGTTTCAAAGAAACAAAGCCAATGAGACATGTCTGGTGTGGAAATTTTTGATCAGCAGTACGTTGTACTTTGCAGATATCCGAATTGATAAGCTTGCATGTTAGCAAAGATAACATGCATGTTACATACATATAATCCTGACATCTGCCAAGGTACATTGGTGACCAACCAGTTGCATTTACTAACAAATGCTTTTCATCATGTCTGATGTATTAGGTAATAGTATATGAGCTATTGAGTAGCAACAAACTTGGACTCCGCCCATATATGTGAATGTTGTTCAGGCTCTACCTGACTGGGACTCAAACCCAACACCTGTCACCTTGACCAAGATCTACCAGGTCACTTGGTAGTGTATATTATGCTGTATACAGGTGTAAAGAGACTGGAACCCAATTTTATAGAGTTTTACACACTTGTTTCTTACAAAACAGCTTCCAACACCAAATGATTCCATTAGCGAAAGTCTCCATCAAGTCGTAATGATTAATAATTTAAACTTAGGAACAGGTTGTACTTTAAAACCATTTGGGAAAGGCTAGTGTTGTTTTCAGTCATACATCAGTATAGCACGGTTCAATTTTTCTTGCCACTGAATGCTACCATGATGGCTATTACAACTGTCCCTGCCAATTCTGATTCCCCTTTAGCAAGAAATGCAGCAAAGAGTAATTTATTCACATTCACACAATAATAAAAAACAAACAAGGGGGTAGTGCTGACTAAACTTAATATTGAAAAGTGAACTGACAATGACAGCTAATAAACAAAGACACAAACTCATTAAAACATGTTCCATGTGGTGACTGTGCAAAATGAACACTACTACGGCACCAGACTGAAGAGTATGACAGTTTAAAACGAGATCTTGGTTGCATGAGGAAAACTGCAACGTGTGCACATTGGTATAAGTGTGCACTGCAAAACTTTTACGTTGAACAAATGACACCCCCCTGCAATGCCCATACCCAAGCTGCCACACCATTTGCCAGGTGTGCAGGCCCATATTCCAAAAAATATCTTATGTGTAGACTTGCCATACTCTGCATTCCGGCTACAGCAAAATATAACTGCACTAGGCACAAGTGGAAAAAGTCTACGTGATTTCTCCCACAGCTTCATTTAACAAAGGACAACAAAAGAGCAACAAGCCAGCTTTGTCGCTTTAATTAAGTAAAATTATGTCTTAACGCCCGAAGCAGACGAAAATACTCCTTTAAAAAGGCAATTGATTAGAATCCCAATTATTAGTTTACTATGTTACACAAATAAGTTGAAGAATGTAAGTTGCTCGTTGCAATTTGCTATGCGGTACCCTACTTGCGCAATCACGCCTAAATGCACTAGTCTCGCTTCCTTTCTAATGTGTGACAAATTTTAATACCAACGGGCCCTTGCGGGGAGTTTCCACAATCCCAATGATAAGGGAGTTGCGTTTTCCTTTAACACATTCCTTTAAGATAATAAATGACTTAATCATTCTGGGAACTCGATTATGTCAACTAGTGAATACCGGTCTAAAAAGCAATAGCCGTCACTTTCCGTGGGATCTAACTCCATAATCACATTCTCTGTTTAAAACGGCACAAAGCCAAAAAACAGAGGACCTTCGTGAAAAGCACTCTCGAGTGAACGAGGCCTTCCTCTGTATTATTAATTCTTACTAGTGCCCATGCCGCGTCGGTTTGCGACATCGAAAGCGAGACTAAATTTAAAATCCATACGTAAAACAGACGCAAAGGTATATCCTAATCAATTTTGTGTGATTCCCCTAATTCCCGGTAAATACTACTTAAAATCCACCAGAAAATACAAATAGAAATTTAGCAAGATATTTTACATTGACGTATCCGTGAATGACGAGCAAAGAGGGTCATTCGTCATCATCGACTGTGATATCTCACAAAATTATCACCTTACGATTATAACCACATCTCATGAGCAAAGCATTCAGTTGAAGTCAGAAGGATCTATACTGTGAAAACGAGATTACACGAGAAGTTGGCTATACGACTACTACTTTTTCGCAAGCCAACTACATTCACTCAAAATCTCGCTTGTAGTAGCAGAGAGACTATCTGATGGAATCACTTCTCTGAATGGGTAATAACTTGCCAAAAAGGTCATCCTCCATATTTTAAAGAAGGGATTTGCTTTCCCTGTGGACGCTAGTGAACTAGCTAGTAAGGTACACGGTTCTATAACGAAACTGAAGGCTTTTTTTCTATGCAGGCCTAACAAAAATCACACTATTGGCACCAGCACAATATAAACAGTTTTTCCCCGTAAAAGACATTGGTTTGGATTTGAATCTGATATAAACATCAAGAAACCAGATTTGACTTCATAACTGACCATACTGTTGTCAAACAGACTTAATGGTATCACTGACCTTTTTAAAGTGACGGCAACACCTTTTTGGACAACACAAATATTAAAACATGTTCCTTATGAAAACCGTATGGGAAATGATCTAGTCCAATTCTTATTTCCTTGTCGAATGTCACAAAATCTACACAGGTATGACATTTCCCACTCCAGGTGAAATTAACGTCGAGGTCCCAACAAAACACTTATGTGTAATCCAACAATTTCCAATCGCCTGCAGAAATCGTATCTTACTAAGCTTTCTTACCAGTGCAGGTTCGAAGCTCCGGTAGTGACTATCATAGATAAAACTTTGTTCATAACATGAGACCTTATTTATTATACTAACAACTAAGGAATCGCTAGCGGTAATAAGATGGTCACCCTGAACTGATGACAACAAACACACCCATCGCTAAAGGACAAATATGGTGACCCGAAGTGATTCCAACATAAAAGCCCCTCTTAATCAAATCACTGTTGCAACACGCAGTTTTCGCCAGCGTATATCAAGACAGTGTATTATCTGTTTTCAATGTCGTCAAGAGAAGTTGAGGAAGGGCATTTCAAATTAGAGTTGTGTGGTACTTCCATTTATTTCTTTTTGCTCTCTCTCAAATTCTTGCTCTAATTGTAATTTGTCATCGGCTGGTGGTTGATCCACGTTGCCACTGTAATCAGAATAGGTGTAAAAGTGCGCCATAATAGCGAAGACAATTGTAATGATACCCATCAAACCACCATAAAGAAACATTTCTTTTTCCTACGAACAAGAAAAATAAACATTCAGGTATTAAGCACTAACGATTACACTTATATTTAAAATAGGTAATATTTATATAAGAAACATGACGCTCAAGTCTGGTAAAAATTAAGAAACATGTAAGAAATATGGACGGGCTGAACTTCGAATGAGCATAATTTTTTATCAAATCTCTGAAACTTTGGCAGAGAAAATGTAAATGACTCCAAAAGATTACTATTGCTCCAAATATTCAATTGCAGTCATTGGCATTCCTTCTTTTTCTGAAAATAGAAACGGGCATTGCAAAGGCCGGAAAAGTTTTCCCAAAATTTAAATTGAACTATTTTTAAAGAAACATTTAAGAAACATTGCAGGCTCAAAAAGTGAAAATATTAAGAAACAGTGAGGTTCGACTCAAAGTTCATGTTTCTTATTAAAAAGACGTGTACTCATTAACGATTAGTAAGTTAAGGAAGTAAGAGGAAAGATAACATTTATTTATTTCTTAATTGATTCTTTCCATTTCCATAAAACTACACTGAAATTGATTTGCAAGGAAGATGCTACATTTCAGTTTGTTTTAAATTGTGGCTCTCTGGACAGTTGTTTCGCAACTTCTTATTGCCTACGTATTAATACCAACTTCATGAAGCTTTTGTGTAGATCAGTTTCGATGTAGTGTCTTGAACCGAATTACACAGAAAATTTCGGGCAAATTAAATTCGTCTTTTCTCCAGAAACATCAAAGTTTCGTGACACCCACAATTCATTTAAATAGATGAAGATTTAAGTTGATCCAATCAGGAACATGTGTCATCCAGCCTACTGCGTTTGTTTCATCAGCTAAAAGTATAATACAAGACATGCTATTGCTTCACGAATTCTGGAATTTTATAATTGCTATCAAAAAAAGGTTAGATATCGACTTAAGAAACCCACATAGATCTTTCCCAAAATTTTCGCAACACTACTTGTTTCTTACTTTAGTTATCATCTAGACGAAATGAAATAGCCTCAAACTATGCTCTTGTTACTGCGAGACAGAGAGCAAATCTTAAGACCAAGGGCAACGTCCAGCACGAAGAAAAGAAATTTGGAGCAACACCTTACTTTAGAACTTTTTCACTCCTTACATGTCCGCGTCTCTCCCTGACCAGCCTCCTCTATTCGTCTGCCCTCTGCTGTCCTCAGAGTCATGACAATCCTCCTACATTTGCCTCTGTCCTTTGATGCCCCGACAACCTTCCTGCTTTTATCTCTATACTCTGCTGCCCTGACAACTCTCCTCCACTAATCCCTGTCCTCTGCTACCCTCACAACCCTCCTCCATTTGTCTCAGTTCTCTTCTGCCTTGACAACTCTCCATTTGTCCCAGCCTTTTGCTGCCCTGACAACCCTCCTCCTCTGATCTCTCTACTCTGCTGCCCAGATACCCCCTCCTACATATGCCCCTGTCCTCTGCTGCCCTCAGAGTCTTTATACGAGGTAACCCTGCCCAATACTTAATGTTGCCTTTACTGTTTCTTTGTCTCCCTCCTTTTCTCCCACCTGGTATAATGAATTGCATGATAACCTTGTATGATGTTCTTTGCAATTTCATATGACCTAAAGTTAAAGCATCATCCCTCCTTCCTGGTTTTCAAATTAGTATCGAGGATGTCATGACGTCTAACGGCTGCCTTGACTGAATTCTCGACTTCATGCACGCATGTATTCCTTTATCATACAATGTTAGACACAAACAGGCGCATTAATACATATTCACGATGGTGGAAATTACAGAAAAGTGCAATTTACCTACAGTTTTGAAAACTCTTATTGCATTAAGTTTTGCCCAAAAATGTTCGTAAACGTCCATTGGGCGTACAAATTAAATAACTTACCACTCCTTTGACTGGTTTCAATTCGGAAAAAATCACCACAAGTAGATCACCAAATGCAACAGTCAGTACCCAAAAGGCTTGTAGTACTGACTTCATGCTAGATGGGGCCTTAAAGAACAAAAGCAAGGAGTTTTCATATTACTCTCCTCTAGAAATAAATAAGCAAGTTTAAATGGGACTTTTAGATGTTCTGCTTTTCTCTTCAACTTGGCATTTCCTCAAAAAGCCCGTGCTTGTCATGACAAGGATTCAAACTTACAACCATTAGTTCTGGAGATTGTCTCCATATCCACTAGACTAAAGCGGCTGATACTTAAACGACTCATTTGAAACGCTGAGTTACACGTGTAGAAGTGCATTTGAAGCACGAGCCTAATAAGTACACAGCCGTGCATGACTGCAGTGGGAACAGTGTGGGGCTCAATCCGCAGAGCGAATGGTGCGTTGTGAAAATTGCAGAGCGAAAATTATGGAGCCTAAATTACGAGGCGAAACATGATAATTGAGCTTACCTGTGAATAAGCAAATTCTAAACCAGTGACAGAGAACATAACTTCTCCTGCTGTGATGACCACATACTGAGGCAGCTGCCAAATTCGGTGAACTGACGTACTTGGAACATCCTCATAGACGATGCATTGAAGCTATATGGATTTGAGAACAAAACGCAAATCGGATCACGATTAAAATCCAAATCCATCACGTAAGCCTGCTCATTGTCACTATCTAACGGATAAATTTTTATTAAGGCTCTTATCTATGTGTGCAGAGACCCGGTCCCTTACAAAGCAGCAAGACCTCCAATTAAGAACCACGCAGTTGGCAATGGAAAGAAAGATGTTAGGCATAACACTGAAAGACAGAAAAAGGAATGAGTGGACTAGACAACAAACAGGAGTAAAAGATATTGCAAAAGAGTGTAAAAGAGCGAAGTGGAGGTGGGCTGGTCACGTTTTTGAGAGGCAAGGACGGTAGATGGATAGAGAAATTAACAGTGTGGTACCTAAGAGATGGGAGGAGAAGACGGGGTAGACAGAATGTTAGGTGGTTAGATGAATTAAAGAAATTTGACAGGTTTTGGAAAATAACAGCTGAGGACAGAATGAGGTGGCAGGAGCAGAGAGAGGCCTTTGCCCAGCAGTGGAATCCATTTTAGGCTAAATTGGTCAATGTATTACTTCACAGATTCCTATCATACTTCACTGTTGGTCCCAAGACGTAAGAAAGGGGTGTTTGCAAATAAGGAGTAAGTGTATACATTTACACCTGTATTGGTCGTCTTGCCATCATACTTGCCACCATTTTACGTAAATCACGTGATAATAGGTAGATGCTCGGATGAGGTTGTAAGTTCGTGTTACTCAAAATGGTGAGTCTTTAGGAAAGTGATTTTACTTCTCTATTTCACCGAATCCATGCAATGCAAAGATACACCAGCACTATGCAATGATGCGTCCCAACATAAACTGTTTCAGTCCTAATTCGCAATTACTGAATGTGATAATGAATGTGATAATGAAATGACAACTAAGATATGACCAAGACCTACCTTCTTCGATCCTGCCGTTTGCGCCGGTGCTGTCAGTATAATAGTGTAGGCACCAAATGTTCCAAGTTTAATCTTTTTGTCAGGAATCTACAAAAATGTACAATAAGCCATCAATCAAGAACAAAGAACAAAAAGCAGAAATAGAGACATGGAATAGTAAAACGAAATTTTGCAATAAAACAGATATGATAGTAATAGAAAGTAATTACTGACAACTCAGCTTAAATCAATCTAAAATGTTTGATAATTACTAATGCTTATTTTAAAAAAATTACAACAGAAGCTAATTTTAAACGAACTTCTAAGATTTATGATTCTGTACCACCTGTTTTAGTAATTACTGCATATAATCCAAATATGACGTATGGGGCATCAAAACCTCAGCCGGCGTTTAGAGGAAGTCGTGTTTTTTTAATAAGTAATTTTGTTACCTGGGTATTTCACTTGCACACATGCGCGTGTTCTGCACAAAGCAATTTTCACCAGTCTACGTATTTGACATTTTGTCAACAAAGATGGATACAGAGCTGACATCCTGGTCAGCAGATTTTTTCCTCAACTGCCCTAAAAATCCATTAGAAACTTGGTTGTACCAGAAACTTGGTTGTACTAGAAACTTAAGGGCGCGGAGTAAACGAACATGCATTTGCTTCTGACTTAAGTTTCACAGCATAGAATTTTGTACTAGATAAAGACAGTTGCCAGAAACATTAGCACTATCAATAGCCTGCTGCTTCTGAATAGCCCTGTCTTAGAATTTCCGTGCTAATAATTTATTGCAATGAGGTACAAACTGGAACGGGTCAAAAAATGCAATGTCAAAAAGGGAGTTTGATTAACAATGTCACACTCCAACAAATTTCTTCGCTAATCTCTGTATCATATGAACTTACTTCTTATCTCTTATCCCAGGAGCAAGGATAAAATCGTTTCATCAAAAAGCATTTCATTGAAGAAGCAGGAATGTAAATGAGCTATCAGGCACCACAACAATGCACACTATAAGGTATGTTTCCTTTCAAACTTGTTATATGTAAATAGCTTGAGACAGGATGTTTTCACAGTCAGATATATGACCAAAATCACATGTTGGTTTCTTCACACATAAAGCATAATTAACTTAGAATAGTTGGGAAAGTCGTTCTACTGCCGTACTTAATTACGTGTAAAGTCTGCGCATGGAGAGAGTGACTTTGTTGGGGGGATCCGTTGTGACCTACGCAATATTAATTTTGAATCACAAAACATTGGTTTGAAATGGTCGAGACTGTATGTCATCTTTGTTTCTTTCAAGAAAAATAAAAAACCAAAAAGACATGCAACTGGACCATCTCATGACAGTGATGACATCCAAATAGTGATAGCTACTACATGTTCAAATGCTTTCATTGCTTACCTCGACAGAATACTCAGTACCATCAGACCCTTTCGCAGAAACCGTATACCTGGAAAAAATATTGACCATGTTAGACTGTAGGAAATACAAAGTAGGTTTACAAGAAAGAAATGAAAATAGTTACGTCTGGCAACGTCATGTACTGGTCCCAGACTCCTGACTAGTTCATATTAGCTAGTGAAAACAATTATTCCTTCAATATTAGACAACATATATCCACTTGTCTCTAGAATTACAGAAAAATGCATATGGTACATAGTAGTACACTACCGACGCAGATACATAAAAGATAACGGCAGAGACATAATTTATAAAATACAGTGTGTAAGTAGATCTTCATGAAATACTAGTAAGTACGCATCCTTATACACAAGTCAAACAAAGCAACTCTTGACCTTGAGGTCATTGTTTTTTTCTGCATTTGTTTGTCCACATTTTTTACACAAAACATTTTGGACTAATTTTTGATACAATTTTCTCGGGAGATGAGAAATTGGCCCAGGGCCAATCTGGTACATTATATTATTAGAGATCAGGGTCAGCACCTGGAAATTATACGGAAAATTTGGATGCTTTTGATCTTGCTGAGACGTATGACTTATTGTCTGATTCTCTTTCCATTCCAGTAAAGTTAGCTTTAGTGACTTATGTGTTTGATCTTGTTTACATTATATTTCACATATTCTTGATTTTGGGCTTTTCGGTCTGCACAAAACTTCACAAGACCTTAACAGTATTTGACATAAGTTAAGACTAAGGTTTTGTGTTTACAATGTTAAATTAATGCTAAATCAATGTTAGTCTTGACAGAAGGAGTACCTTCACCAATGTACATCCATGTTTCCTTCTTAATACACTAAGCCTATTCTCAACAACAGTGCAACTATCCTGAAAATGAAGTAGCACAACAGATACAATCTACAAGGTCACATTGTTTGAAGAATTTGCTTGTTTGTCTAGAGACTAAATTTCCAGATATAGAGCACTTCCAACACCTTTCGTTTGTGCATTTGGTAAGATAGTTTTAATGAATACATGTATATATGCTCCAATTTAAAAGCATTATTTTGACGTAACAAAGGATTTTCACTTACTCATCTGCAAGGATATAATCATAAGTGCCATTAAATGCTGTAAAATTCTTGTAAACCATATTGTTCTTTTTCTCGATGGCGTGTACCACTGTGAGGTCGATAATATCTGTGGTGTCAGCATTAGGGACGTATATATACCTATAAAGGTTAGAAAAGACTGTGTTAAGCAGATGATTTAGGGAAACTCTGAAAAATCATGACTAGATAGATAAGCCAGTTGTCCTTGAAATTTCAATGACCTGATTATATAATTCTACTTTTAAAATTTTTCATAGAAACTGAAACTTAACGATCAGATGTATGAGAGTAAAAAATAGACACTGACATCGTAAACAGTGATGTCCTGAATTCTAGTATTAAGAAAGCGATATCCTGAAAAAGTATTTCTCTACCTTGAATATAAACTAGCCCCAAACAGCTTCTTCCTGATCTTTGTAATATTAAGTCAATTAACTTTTAGCAAAGCACTTTATAAAGTAACCCTTCACAACACTACCAATTAATGTATATTGTGCTATCGTATTTGACGGACGCTGTGTAGGTCGGTAGGCGCCGGGCGGCCTGAGACGTGTTGTATGAGTTTCCACTCTGCTTTCCTATTTTCCGCCAATCTTGTTCTCTTATCAAAGATACTGTGCTGTCTACCCAGCGAGTCCTTTGCCTTTGGCCCCGTGAGCTTCTATTAAAGCATCATTTTGAAGAGGACGTTAATTGCTACCCACCTTACTCTGCTTAAAGCTGTGCCAATGTCAACTTCTCCAAAAACTTGATCAACCTGCAATAAATGAATCAAATGACACTTTAGAGCTTATTTCTTGAGAACAAAATCTGTCAACAGATAAAGCTTCGCCGGAAATGACCAATGTTATATAACTTTGATGTTGATTAAGTTGAAAGCCTCCGCTGACTCATGATCTTATTTCACCGACATCAGCATACGATCTATATTCGTGTAACAAGCACGAAAAGAAAGAACTGCTTCGACGTAAAGAATTAAGTAGACAGTTTCTTAAAACATGTGAAAATCATATGTAAAATAACCAAGTTCATAACGGTTTCGGTTGCCCATTGCCATAACAATACACTTTCTGCCATTAAACATTAGAACCAGGCTGATAATCGTCAAAAAAAGACAATTTCTTCTTTCTATCTTGTATCATACCTCAGGGCTAACAGAGTAAAAATTCGTAAACAGATGACTGTCCTATCTGAACACGTTGGTAAGATATACATTAACCCTCAAAGGGTCTCAACCACGTTGAATGGAGCTTAATACTTAGCTAAAAATCCCTTTAACTGCAACTTTGGACGTAACTGGAACAATGCCTGACTTACCTTTTTGGCAATAAATTGGTTTGTGGTATCCAAGTAAATGAAAATGCTTTGATACTTTCCAGCCTCCAAATCAATATTTACGTTTGTATTTATTTGTGCAGCACTGCCTTTTGAACAGTTTTTGCCAACTATTTCAAAGTTTCTTAATCCTGACTGGCCAAACATATGCTTGCTTTGCTACAATATACAGAGACGGGAAAGATTACAAAATCTGTAACCGATGTTTCACAACTTGTGCGTTGTACTACCTGACAACGAAATAAGCACCGCCAGTACTTACCACACTTTCCTACCGAAGTGAAAAAGGAATTCCGGTTGTGCTTTCTAACATATCACATCAACAGAGTCCTAAGTTGTCCATTTTAAATAATTGGGGTGGAATAGAAAATATACAAAGACCTGTAAAACCATACTACATATTCGTTCTACCATGATTATGCGAACTGCGCGTATCTTTTCCCTGTGCTTACGAACTGAGCAAATTGTATTCTTTCATTCTATTGAATCTGATTTCTTTACTCACAAACACATTGCTTCCTTGCTCTACTCCGAAAACAATATGTTTCTTTACTCACACAGTGTTTCTTTGCTCTGTTCCTAAAACAATCTGTTTCTTTTACGCACAAACATAGTGTTTCTTTGCACTACTCCTAAAACACACTGTTTTTTTCTTCACTCAC
>JANTCA010011603.1:0-16799 GCA_024741275.1 Chironex yamaguchii | reverse complement strand
CATTGTGTACCTACTTATGATGCTGCGGAAGTATCCCTCATTAAACATTTGTGTGATAATGGTAATTCTGTTTGAGTATGTCCCACTAACCTCAGTTAATCATTGGATTGGTCGTATTTGGTTCATGTATTAACATATCCGGCTCTGACGAAGTCGCATGCCAAAACACACAAAGATATTAAGTTAATTGATTTTCCTGTTACTCATCATTGTGTACCTACTTATGATGCTGCGGAAGTATCCCTCATTAAACATTTGTGTGATAATGGTAATTCTGTTTGAGTTTCGGCTTTTTAGTCTGAGAGTTGCGAGTTTTAATCTTCTCGGCTGCATGTTAATGCAAACTGCCAGAAATGATTAAGATAGTATGTTTCTTATTTTTAGTTTTAAGATATTTACAGAGCTGAAGATTCTAACGCTCAATCTTTCAGAGGAAAAACTGATGGAACTGATCAATGTATGGTTAGGTCAATTTTGGATTATTATTTGCAGCAGACTGTATGGTTTGCCACTTACTGAATGGTTTGTTTATTTATCATATATCAAGGAATTTGCCAGGCTGGAGTATGCTTGTAAACTTAGAGCATAGGATAATAATTTAGCCGCAGTGCAGTCTTACTGTAGTTTACATGTATTTTGACGCTTACCTTTGATTTATAGCCATCCCTTGACCTAGTCTTTCTAACGTGTCGTTTTCTCACCTTTCTCCTTCAGTAAATACTTCTATTGTGTTTGTTTGTTTGTCTGTCAATATGTTTTTCTGTTTGTTTGTCTGTCCATTTGTTTTTCTGTTTGATTGTCTCTTTGTTTGCCTTTTTTGTTTGTCTGCTTGTTTGTCTATTTGTCTGTTTGATTGTTTCTTTGTTGTTTACATTGGCACTTACATTGCGCTGTTTCTTGTTTGCTGATTCCGGAATTTGATCTGTTTTTATTTTATCAATACCATTTTATAAGCAATTGTTAGTTCGACCAAAAATGTGGTTATTATTATTTGTTTATGCCTATCCACCCGCTCTACATGCTATTACAAGGCATATTGTGATTCCAATGACTTACGTCGGACTGGGGTTCTTGATGCTAAGAACAGGCCAATTCTAACTGGCATCCATAGGCAGGCCGTGTAGTTAGCATGACATCCAACCACTGGACAGCACTAGTGACTTCGAGTGTTTACATTATTACACTGTCGTAATCTGTTGACCTTTTTATCATTTTGTCACGCTTTTCAAGTTTTTATTGCAACATCTTTCATTTTGTGTTGATCTGCTTATTGTATATAGTAATTAATTACTTACTACTCAATGATTTTACGTCTTTGAGCAGGTAATATCTTACATGGGAACATGGAAATATGTCGAGGGTGTTTCCCAGGAGAATACTGGATCGGTGGGATCGATATCCAAGGTAGGGCTTAAGTGCATTATATTTTTTATGCTTTTTGAGTAAAGTCGTTGTTCCTGGTGTTCCTCTACGAGCATTATTCCGCTGAGTGCTTTGGATATATTACAGGGATGGGACAGGAGTAGCTGTACATGGTCCGGTACCTGTACCTTGACATTAACCTGGTAATAAAGATCTGCCCTGCTGGCCTTCTGTAAGTTCCTCGTGTAGGTGGAAGTCACAAGATGTCAATTTATAGCTTTAACACTTGCAAAGAGAGAGAATAACAGATAAAGAGAAAGATATGATTGATTTATCGCCAGAACGTTTAAAGTAGACTAGCTAAAGCTGTAGCTAAAGTTTGCTAATTTGTCTAGGAAGACTAAAAGACTGAAAACTAAAAGCTCCCTATAGGTTCCACGGTATCCAGTATTTTGTCCCGGCTTGTGTAGAAGCAATGATAACGATATTTGCGATGAAAACTAGAGAGGTCAGCCTCAGAATACCGATAAGTGGAGTGCTAAATTTCACTTATGAGTGAAATGTAGCACTTCACTTACCGATATTCGGTAATTGAGTATGATTGTGGATTTTTTTTGTATTTTGGTGCATTAGGTAGTGTTTTGTGTAATGAAATGAAAGACGTATGTGCAATATAATCAGACCCAATCTAGCAAGGCATTATGCCTCTGGTTCTTGGTATCACGTTTAACTGAATCTAATCTATCAACGTGTTGCGTATTACCCAGCAACACTTGATTGTTTACGTTTGTTTGAGTTTGAGCAGTGCGATAAGATCGTTGTTAAGTATTGGCGTAATCCGTTGATGGTATTACGTGGCATATTGGTTTTTAGCATTACCTGTAGGATGCTGGCAACAGTCCCATCATGAGCTGTTGCAAAGGATGTCTTCCAATTGATCCGATGGAGAAGAAAGTCTTGAACTGATAACCATTAAGGCACGAATTATTGGAACATAGTTCACAACAAAATTCTCCAGTGCTGTTACCCTCTCTACCCATCTTGTTTTACACAATGTTTGCACGTCTCTGTCGCCCTTAATTTTTCGTGTGAATTGGTTTGTTAATAACATAGTTCTCTTACTTTTCATTTTGCTGCTAAGAATTTGATTTTTATTTTCCCAGGGTAGTCAACCACTCAGCTCTTCCTTATCACTGAACGAGTTAAAGAATTTGCAATTTGCTCTCGCTGAAAATGTTAGAAGTACAACACCAAAAGCATCCTCTGGTGTAGGCAGGAATACTGATAATATAGAAAGCCCTGATGTTGGTTCTGATGCACTTTCAGGTGAGCAAACAGATTTTACAAGAAACAAATCTCTTCTTGTGAACTTCTTTCAACGTGCAAGCCAAAGATGCTTATTATGTCAGCAAAAGTTGAGAGATAATAGTTCAGTACTTAAACGTGCTCCAAATGAGAAGTAACTGATTTCAATTTATCATCGTAAGAGTGGTTGCTGCTCTCTATGATACGACCTCTCTTTACAAACATTACAACGTTCTGTCGTTCTCTATGGAAGTGCTTATCTGACCTGTGATGTTGACATTGCTCACCGTGTCATTTTATGCCTGGCGCCCTTCGACGTTTTACCTATTCACCAGAACCCACTTAATCACTTGCAAAGTGCATCGGCAATTTGGCTAAATGGTCTGCTCTTCAGTATTGGTTGTATTTGACCCTCGCGGTATACCGAAGCACCCGTCTGACGTATTCCATGATACCGTACCTTTTGTTCCTTCCTGTGTGTCAGCTTGTATGTTTATTGCATTGTGTTGTTTTTTATGTCATGAGTTTCTAGAAGCAGGGCTTTGACATTGGCTTCTTTAATCTTGTCTATATTGAAATGAAGTAATTTGATTGCCACGGTATGTTTATCTCTCATTGTCAATGCAGATATTTGGAATGCAAAATATGATTGATTTCAGCGGTCAAAGCTCAGATGGCCAATAACTTTACTCTCTTTACATTCAAAAGATTACCCTGCCTTTTTTTCTGAAGTTAGTTCAAACGAGAATAATTGGACACATCCTGGACACATCCTGATCTAAACATATGCCGCTTTTAACCTTACCCACCAATAGGCAGATACTCAGTTCCACGAGTGGAAGTTCATGGTGTTACCCTCAAGTATCTTTTTACCATTCAAACTGAGTTGTTTGGCTTGGTCGGAAGACGTCAGATTTTCAATAGTAAGAGCCAGGCCTGAGGCTCAGGTGGTCACAGTTGCAACTTTTGCTCAAATCAAGTTAACCCTGTCAACCCAACCAACCTAGCCCTTGAGCATTCTACTGTCTCCATAGTAAATTAATAAGGGGATATAGGAGTCCTTTTCAGTTAAGCTTAACATTAAGTCTTTCTCGGATGCTTGCTCTATTTACCATGCATACCTTCACATGATTCTACGAAGCAGCAGCTCTGATATGACATGACAGCGAGAAGAGTAAGGACATCTTTAGAGGAGCTTTTCATTCGATTTGTATTGAGTTGGTCAATCGGACAAAAGGTGATTCAATGCTTCCAAATGTCGCCACACAGTGAAAATTTTACTGATCTTTGTACTTAGATGAAAATCCCTGGTTTGATGCTGAAGAGGACTTCGTTGAAGGAGTCGCCAATAAAGAAGACGAAGTTCATCTGGGTGAATCGTATGAATCAGAAATGTCACTCTTTGACAGGACGAAATTGACATGCAAGATCATACTTGAGCAGGTAACATTCTTTAAGGATGGATGTCGTTTAAACCCATTTTATGTTGAAAAAATTGGTAGTTAGTTGCGACCGTTGCTTTGTCACGTGTCGTGTCGAAAGACAGAATGATCTCAAACCTTTTTCACCCTCACTCAGGAAGTCCATCATCGAACTGTACTACTTACATGCCCACAAATATAAAGCTTGTTTCTTTTATTGTTTGTGCTATACAATAGGAGGAGCTCCCATCATTAATCTTAACCCAGTGGAAGTCAATTTTTAACTCTTGTAGTTAGAGCATCGTAGATGCTTGCCAAAATCTCATACCAATGTAGAATAAAATGTTGCTTTATTGGAGCTACCGATGTCCTTTCCTTTGAATCTTTAGAGCTATCATTTGATATGATCGTCATTTACAGATATCACAAATTGGGAACTAGATGTGGTTCAATCAGACGATGAGCATTGTCTTGTAGTTAGAATTCAACATTTGACCTGTATCTATTTTTGAATGTACTTGAGATATCTGTGGTTTACAAGCTAGTTAAGTATGGATCGTTCTGACGTAAAACAAGGCATAAATTGTTCATATTCTCAGTAGTGAGCCCAAAAGTTTAAATTTTGATGATAGGTGTGAAAAATTTCCGTTATTTTAAACGTATTTCAAGGGTCAGTAAACGTAGTTCTTATTTTGAGTCAACATGTTCATGTTCTTTCTCTGCTTTGTCATTCGGTATAAGATTTCCCCGAGTCGAGCACAAAACAAATTCGGTTGCCCATCTTGTAGAATTGTTCACAGGCGCATACTTATGACGTCCTGGAACAGTGGATCGTTACTCCTTGTCACAAGCCACGACCGATTGCATTGATTGATGGACCTCTATTTTAGATCTGTGTTTAGTGGTATATAGTCTAGTACTACTGTCCCCCACCCAAAGTTTTATGTTTGGAGTTTTCCTTTTACAAGCCAGATGACCGTTGGCTCATAGAACAGCTCTACCGCCCTTTCCCGGGTCTAGTTTTCAATCTTGCAAGGTGAGTAGCCGCCCTCCTCAGTCGATAAATCCTGTGGGAAACCGGTTGAGTCACCGTCCACCTTACCATGCGGTAGTAGTGGTTTACATGACTGCTAGTAGCAAATAGCACCTGACCTGAACTGATTTTTTGATCAAATTTGATTGACGCCGGTTGGCACCAATTTGGTAACGCTCTAGACGTTTTCGGCAACGCCTGCTCTATTATTTATGGTTGCAAATCTAGGTTTATGGCACGCATTCCCATATGTTGTCCACAAAACTGAAGTCGGCCATTTCCGTGGCAAGATCAGTTATTTTATTTGAGGGAATAAAACCCAGTCGATGCTTAAAACTGAATATTCTTAATTAATCGCATTTTCTGTAGAAAAGACGTGTATTTACTTGTCAGTGATCTTAGGCAAAACCATTTTAAGTTAATTTAATTTAGTTAAGATAATTTTGCCATAAAATCATAAAATAATATATCCACAGCACAAGTCATATTACCTGGATTCATACTAGCCCTATAGTACTACATTTTTGTGAATCTAAAGGTATATTTTCACAAATCTATTGTTTTTTTACGGTGACGTTGAACGTATATCCCGCCTTTAATTACTAGCCCGCCTTAAAGTGTTTACCGCAGCAGTGGCTTAGTTGTTCAGCTCGCTTTGCGTGCTGAAGGTGATGGGTTCGAATCCACGACGGGGTCATGCCAAAAACTTTAAAATGGTACATAATGGTTCCCTGCTTAGCAGTCAGCACTTACGGGATAGGTCGTGGAAGCTAAATACGCGTTTCTACCGGTGGGCCAGCCCGTTCTGTGGCCCAAAAATTAAGGAAACGGAGATGGGCGCCACCCTATACACCAAAAAGGCGTAGGGAGGAACTTAAAGTGTTTACATTTTCTTTTGCTCTATGTAATCACATTTATAGCACTATTGATATTGTGCAGGTGAGTGTCAATTTTATGAAGTCAGAAGACGGCAAGGAGATTCTGTACCTCTGGTGGAACATCCAGTCGTGTTCAGTTGACTTAAATATTCATTTGTGGGACCTAAGTGTCGATCTTCGGATTGGAGCAACAGCTTTACAAGATCTTCTTCACAGAGGTACGTTCAGAGTTGAACACATTACAGCGCTTTTCCATTGATCTTTGATGTACTTATTATTTTCTGGAGGAATCAAAATGATAAATGGTCCAGTGATATCTTGAATGGCCTCCTTTCTTTCTGGCCAAGGTTTGTATCCTGGTTTTGCCATTAGAGGAAGATAGTTCTATGAATGCGGAAGTGGCGTTCATTACTGGGGGGACAGCGCTTTTGAGGTATGCAGTAGATATAATTACGAAAACATAATTACTCAAAAACAAGAGCGATGTGTGATTGTTCACGTCGAGTCCAAACACCATACCTTGCTGCATTCTTTTTGAAGATGGCAGGTGTATCTGAATACGCAAAAAGAACCCGCCTGGATATTCAGGGTTACGTTCCCTGTAACTCTGTCACCCTTTGAAAAAGGAGAACGATACATTCCCGAATCTTTGACTTGCAAGTGCTTAGTCATGCGACAGAATGCCTTCAGCTTCTCCGATTTAGGGTGATTCAGGGAATCGTAGCAAAGGAGCCATTTTCGCTGCCAAAGAAAGTCTTTATCGATGGGAGGTGTAGATAGTCATAGCGATGAATGAGGGATTGTCAGTGAATGACTGTAGGGAACGGGACGTTTCTAGTGCCAGGTTTAGAAGTCATTCTTTCAAACATCACCAAGGCTGTACAATTATTACAATTTGATTTTCTCCTTCTATTCCACTGTAGACAGCGATGGGCGAGCATTACAAGTTATAGACTCTCCATTGGACCGCGATTTAATTTCTGTTAATTATATTATGGTAAGTGCGTTTGATTTCTTTACAATAGCCTTCATTTGGGGGGAGGGGGGTAGCCAGGATATTTTTTTGGGTGGTGAGGCGTGAGCATAAAATTTCCTAATTGTAGGCAATAACCGAATTCGGTTGTAAATGTAGTTAGGGTGAATAATGTTTCTGTCTACTCTTCTATTGATTTTTATATACACCGAAATCAAAACTTTTGTAACAGTAGAAATTGGTGTATTGGCAGGAAAACGAAGTTTAATTAGGAAACGAAGTACAAGTACTGCGACGATAAACGTGTTATGTATGACGAGGAGAACACTCCATTAAAAAGGACATAATCATTTCTTAACGTTTCGAAAACATTCCATTCCTGATCACTAGAAATTGATGTTACAATAAGTTGTAGACGTATTTTTATTGATTTAATACAGTAGAGAAGGAAAACAAATTTTTTAGTAAAAACAAAAATGCGTGAAAGCGCAGGAATGTGAGGGGAAAAAAACAAACAAGCAAACAAACAAAGAAAAACAAATAAAAAAGACAAATAAAAAACAAAAAGAAAGGCCCAAGGGTATATGGTGCAAAAGGAACTAAAGGGATAGAGGATTGTTTGGAGTTAAGAGAGGGATCGCCACGTAAAATGAGCAAACGTTCATGAATAAGTAGATCAAAATCGTTGGGAGCTCTGTCCTGCACCGAGAAATCTTCCAGTGATGCTGGGTGTCCGTTTTCGTTAACATGGTGCAAGATGGCAGAGGGACTCGTCTGTATTTTTCGACCAACTTTATTAGCACCCAAATGCCCCTGCAACGTGAATTAAGTTGCGCGATGTTTTACCAAAGTAAGATGTCTTACCAAATGCAACTGTAGATAGACTATGTAGTAAACCATATAAAGATTCAAAATTTTTTTCTTCATTTTGGCACTCTGGATTTATATTGTGGGATTGGGACGGAGCTAATTTTATTTTTCAGAGCATATTCTTAGAGGGTTTATATTACACGTCGTGGAGAGGTTTATTATTGAGGTCATTATGCTTTATTGATTTTTTCAAAATTCCCAAGGCTGATGCAACTGGACCTGAGTTCAGATCGAAATTTAGACAAACTGAAAGTCAAGTGAGCCTGGAGTTCGGGAAGATTGTCGTTCACGGGAAGGAGGATTCGTTGGCCTCGTTGTCGAAAATGGCATCACGGCTCTCGCTGGCGTATGTTTATTGCCCGAATTGGTTTTATGTCTTCTTATTTTATGAAATTGAGAAACCTCCGTTGTCTTTTAGCAAAAACTGATTTGTTGATCTCACGTTTAAGGTTTTTACTTATATTTGAAAGACATTTACTGAGTTCGGTAATGAATAGTCATGTTGAAGGGGGTAGCTTGAATTTGCCATAGCGTAGCAATAAGACAATGACCAGTCCACGTCACCACAACAAAATGGTGGGCGGAGGGAAGGGGAGCCCATTCTTAAAAAGGATATTTATTGTCTGTCTATTGGTCTGTAGGCTTACAAGTGGGATTTGTTGCTTGCCTACAAGGCACCGATTTATTGCCGTTTGCACGAGTTCTAGATATTATAAGAGAAGGTGATGTGTAATAAATAAAGTTATAGTTATTATTATAACCACCGGAGATTCGAGGTTCGAAGTTAGAGCCAATGGCAATCAGAGTCCTTTAGAATTTTATCTTGTCGTTAACTAGCACTATTACAAGTATATTTTATTGTTTCGTGTGCATATAAGCATTCAGGTGCTTTCAATGCACGTTTCTTTAGAAACAAAATAAAACCATTACTTTTACAGCAACAAGACGTCTGTCTGTCACAATTAGAAATCTAGATTTCTTACTTAGCTGTTCGCTTCAATTTTTCTATTTGCAATCGACAGTTTATCAAGTAGTCCTATAGTGACGTCACCCCCGCCATCACGAAGACAGCTGCCGTCAATTCCAGAAGAAAGCAGAAGTGGTAGAGAAAGCGAAGACCTTCAAAAGGAGTCAGGTGCCGGTAAATTTAGCCATCTTCGTTATGCGGTTAATACTCTTATTGACGGACACTAATTGGTGGGCACAGACAGCCGGACACTAATAGACGGACACAAACTGACAGATGGTAATTGACCGAAACTAATTGTCGGACACAAACAGCTGGACACTAATTGCCAGGCACAAACTGACACACCCGTGCAGGGCTTCTGCTCTTTACAGCTTTTACAGAGCGCAGGCTGATCGACGTTGAGTAGGTCTAGTGGTGAACGTAAGCCATATAGAGTAATCCTTTTAAACTTGAATTATGGTGATGGCTGTATTTATAGTTATCCTGTAATGGTTTGGAAAGATGCGGGAGCTAAGTTGTCGATCTGTTAGTAGCAAACAAAACATGTAGAGTAAGTTTTACGAGTTTTCCACTGCTAGGAGCATTACGACATCACATACAAATCAGTAAGTAAATTGGGTATAGGACATGAGAGTTATAGGCTAAAAAGCTTGACCTTCGTGTATGTATACAGTGTATGTCAGAGATTATCACCCATGAAACTTCGTAGAGTGCCAGTTGAAAAAGCGTGTAGTAGAGACTTCAGCGACTAAGATTCCTCGTCTTAAGTAATGTAAAAAGTAGGGGATAATTGCATTCATTTGCAAGCTTAAATCATCAATTTCTCAGGTTTTTCGTTGAGAGCCTTCACTGCACTGTTGAAGTCGAGAGTCTTGATTGCACCATCTTACTTTGCCTCACTCTGAATTCTCCTGGGAAAAAGTGATGTAATGCTACATTAGGTCATTAAAATTGCTTAAATATTAGTTTAGGAAATTGGAAGTTAATGCTCAAGGCCCCAAAATTAAGTGACTTGCGGCATGTTTTCCCATCTTTACGACTTTGCTATTTTAGTTGGCTCAATTGTGCTGCTGTTTTTTTACATCATAGCTACTTGCCTACGTTGTGCTACGTACTTTGTTTCCAATGACCAACGTGATGTTCTGTAGTCGGTCGTTAGATAGTAAGCCTTTTCGCCTATAATTGCATTGTATTTTGGCTTATTAATGGATAATCGATCTACATATTATTAAGGTAAAGTTAAGTTTAAGTCAATTTATGTAACTCCGTAAGCAGGGGGGTACACGATTGACTTTACGCAGAGTAAGCACCGTTGGTAAATCGTGTGACTCGTCACGATTGATGGAAAAGTATTCCCCAAGGTCACAGACTTACTTGGTTTAAATCCAGCTGGAATTTAAGCCGTCTCTCATGAATCACGACCGTCTGACCATCCCTGTGTAAAAGTGACTTTACCCATTACTTTTCAAAGTTTACAGTGGATTAAGTAACAGCTGTCTAAAAAGTAACATTGTACAGTGAAAGTGTCCTTGGCCTTATCTAGAAGATAAAAAGCACTTAAAAACCAACTGAAAAAGAGCGAACGAACAAACAAGCACACGAACAAGTGTGAACACTATTAAAACGTTTTTAAGTGTTGGCAATGAATTCTCCCTGAAGCTGGTTTAGTATCAAAGTGATATAAGTTCATAAACTTTTTGTAGTATATGGCATGTTTTGCCTAATATAGGGCATTGCAGTGCAATTCTCGCGTGCGTGAAGGGCCATATGTCTTTTTTGTTTGTCTTATTGCAGGACCTCTTGCTGATGACAAACTAGATATTATGGTGAATGTAACTGTTTCCGAGTTTACTGTCATGTTGTCCAATTCAGTGACACAGATTTGCCACGGAACTATTCAAGGTATGGAAACTAGTCAGTAACGATAAAAACGGTCAGTGGACTAACAATGACTTCGTGATCTATTATTGTTATGTTGCCATGGATGAATGGGCTGATTTGTCCGATTGTATATCGCTTGTTAGATTAAACTTCATAAACTAAAAATATTTGTAACTTTACCGCCATTTGTAAGAAGACAGCAATCCATCCGCGAATTTTCTTAGTTAAACGACGAAAACTTACAGTTTTTTCTACTTTATGTGTTATATACAAGCCCCGCTTCTAAGTTATATACAAGAGGCATTACATTTTTGTGTACCAAATTGAAATTAATTGTAATCCGTATTGGCTACGGTTGGTTGGAATATTCAAAGTTGAGAAAGTGTTCCCCAAGCACCTCTATTGCTCAGAACGCATGTGCACACTGTACACGCATATTAGGGCCTAAATGACATGCAATGTAGGTAATGAGGTAAGTAGCAGGATTTCGTTACTGTTTGACCGTACGTACAAACGGTTTGATGCAAAGCCTCGGCATGGGTCGAGTAAGGTGTTGAAAACTGTAGAGTGTACTATACCGTACTCCAACTGTGGTAAATTGTAAAATTTGTAACTTTACCACTCTTTAAAAAAACTGATGCATCCGCAAATTTTCGACCCACAAGACCTTAGTCATACAAATTCTGTACTTCAAAAATTCGCGGATTGATCGTCTTGTAAAAAGAGGCTGTTGATCGTGGTAGTAAACTCGATGTTGAGTTCACAATGTCGAGAAAGAAACAACCAGAAAAGTAACTTTTGATTTGTGATATCGCCTAACGTCAAAAAGGCGAATCTCGCACCAGGATGCCACTCAGCAACTAGGTTTCTAATGCCATATCCTTAATGAAGTGTAGTTGATTCTATTCCGGATTTCGGGAGTGTACTACATAGTGAAAACAAGGAATGGTTATATTTGTTGTCACAGCATTTTTTATTTTTGAGATCGACGCTTATGAATACAATTGGTGCCTTAATCCTTCAGTGCCTTTAGTCTCACCCCCACCTCCCGTTTATGGGATTGATTTTTTTATTGTGCTAAACACGACATCTTGCTGGAGTTTATTAACAGGTTTCTTAACTCTTTTAAGGTTTGGACCTAAGATATTCACAAGGATCAACAAAAACAGAAGTAATTGCCAGGTAAGTAGTGGTGTCTAAGGAAAAATATTACTTCAAATCAAATTTATTTTAAATAATTTGATTTCAGTCAACAAATTACTTAGTGACTTGTTTTCTTGTAGGCAAAATGAGCAGGTTTAGGGCAGGGTCAGTTATGTAAGATTATAATCACAGGCACATAGAGAAACCGTTGGATCGTTATTTAAAACCTTATGTACCTGTTTTGGCTATTTCAGGGCATGTAAAACGTGTTTTCCATACGTAGTAGCTAAAAACAAACAAAGCAAAAAGTTACCAAAACTAAACGAACAAACAATGTAACACAATCGATATGGGTGTGCAATTTTTATATTATACCTTCCATTGTATTCTGGTATTATTTATAATAGATGTAAATTGAACTCAGAAGAGTCTTACAGAGATCATTTATCGTGGTTGCTAATTAGTTCATGTTGTGAAATAACAGAGATTTTTTGTGTAAGGGACACTGAGATAAGTTGGTGTCCAAGATAAAGTACGATTATTCCTCGCTGAGAATATTCTCTCCGTTAACGTGAATTAAGTTGAAGGTCAATAGCCTAAAAAGTTGTATTTGAAAAAAGTCGCCGTAGCAAGTGACGCAAACTCCTAGTCCGGAGCAAATCACATGGTCTCGTTCGGTACAGGACAAAGTCGTTGTTTTGTGAAGTCTTGACGACGTAACCATGCCAACCTCATGCGGAATGTCACTGCAAACTATTAAAAGGTGGCTGTCTTATCTGTAAGAGGAGAGGAAAAACTGAATATAGTAAAGAAGATGTTGTAACAACTGTCGGTTTGAATTTGGAGTATGCTTTGTAAACACATCTCTTCTTAATCTTGATTATTTTATGTAAGTTCAAATGCCAAATGGTTACAAGGGTTGCAGCTGAAAAGAACACGTCATCAGTTTTGTTTGCAAGGATGACGTGCATATGCTTCATGTATGTGAAAGGATTTATACCGTGAGAAATTGGAGCGGTACGTCGCCCGTGGAGGAAATAAACTTTTTGTACCTTACCTTACTATTCTTCGAATGTCTCTGGAAAGGAAATGGTAAAGTCACCGAGCTGAAAGTTTTGAGTTCCTGGGTATTCCCGATGGCTACGTACGGGAGCAAGATATGGACCCTGAGACATGCTGATATCATAGATATCAGAACCTCCAAACATAAATACTATCGAAAAGCCCTCAGCATTTCCTGGGCGGAACAGTCCGGTGCAATCGTTAGAGCGGAATTGGCAGTTACCAGCGATTTGCTGCCCAACTACATTCCTTTCTTTTGTCAAGGGTATCGTGGTTTAGAGAGATCCACAATGATCTATTGAAAGGCCACAGGAACGACCATGCAAACGCTGTACAGACGACACTTGGGAGCGAATAGGCCACTCGGGGCCACTAGACATTTAGGGAAAGGTAGACAGATGTACCATGCTTCTGCTGGAACTTCTACGGTCTGATGAGACTAGGCAACACAAAAAACAAATTGAAATATTTGGTAATATCATCATATATGTAACGGATCCAGCTGGAACTGTAATATGTATCCACAAATGGTCAAGTTTCGCTAATACTTTTAAACAGGTAGGGGCAAGCTATAACATTAGTTGTTGTTTTTTTTAAATTTCAGGCAGAGAAGCATAACTGTCACTGACCTCTTGGACAAATCATATCAGTGCAAGGTATTCTGAAAGAAACTATTGTTGTCTTTTACGTTAAACTAAATGCACTCGGAGAGCCCAAGCATCCGCCAAGTGAATGGAGTCGGATAGGATTTCCCGTGTTCTAAATATTCAAATGAGCGGTACTAATATAGCGTTCGGTCGGGGAGCCCATTTTTAGGTGTCAGGGTCGGGGTGAGCACTTACCCTGTCGGGGTCGGGGTAATTCATAAGTAATGTGTAAGCACGAGTTCCTGGATGAAATACCAACCCTTTGAAGTCATTAAGATCAGCCCTTTGAAACTGTCGCTTTTGGATTGTACTGGAGTCGAATGCGAAAAACTGGCATCAAGCAAGGCGTAGTAATTTCAGACTATTATAGCCAAGCTCCCGCATGTTATGTTTCAAAATCAATATTATTTCCGTATTTTCGTGTAATAGAGGAGTACATTTTCGACACTCCGAGGCTCCGACCGAACGCTGTACTAATAGGGGCCATTGTCCATGAGTTTTCTCTCTAATTACCAAAAGTTTTAAAATAATCCTGATTCCTTTATTTGATGTGTAATATCACCAAAACAAATCCGCTAGAGCTAGTCAGGTTACTAACATACTGTAAAAATTTCAGAGCGATACGTTCATAACTTTTTGAGTCATTTTGCTAGCAAACCGACCGACCGACAAACATATAAACACTGGCAAAACGTAACCTATTTGGCAGATGTAATTATTCAATCCATGATGTCTTAGAAGTGCCGTTGTAAATTTCAAGTTGGAATTTAACGTTAATTTAAAAAATACCTGCCTTTGCTATTTTGCAGTTGTGTATTACAAAATATGTCTTAGAAAACGTGCTTGTACAAAACTCGAGAAACAAATACACCCAGGCAAGGGTATCAAGGTTGTCCACTTTTTATAGAACCCCAACTACTTCACTCAGTGTTATTAACTATGTGTCATCTTGTCGTCTTCCTCCAAAATGGTGAAAGTGAAACATGATCTCCCTATGATATTAAAGCAATTGCTACTGCCTCCACTATCTGGAGGTCCATGTGTCAGACTCTGGTTAAAATTTTCAAGCCAGTTGAAATATTTCTTTGGTACTTCGTATTTGATGGAGGGTCTATTCGGGATGGCGTTTCAAAAGCCTTCATTTATTGATATACATTTAAGGATGCCTGAGGCCTAAATTTGTGATGAAGTAGAAGATACTGTAGAAAGTACTGACTAAAGAAAGTAAAGTGGCATTTTATGAAAGTACGAAGATACGAAGATACATAATGTAACTATAGATTAAGGAGTCATTTTTAGAGTATCTTATTAATGATCTTGACCTCTTCATATGTATCAGTTGTTGTTTATGTTTCCTGAAAATGAGCAAAAAAAGTGTATTGAAGAGTTGGGGATAACACTTTTAAAAAGATACGAGCCTTTCTCGCTCTGAAATTTGACTTCCGCAAGAGTAGGAGTCAAAGACAGTTTTGTGCGATAGGAATGTACAGCAACTATACTAATTGTTGTATTCAAGGGAGTTAGTAAATGCGATTGCTTAAAAAGCACCCAATAATTTTGTCCTTTGTTCTAAATAGCCGCCTTTGTTACGGTGTAAGCTTATTCGAACGGGTTTATATGTTCATCCTTTATTTCTTTGTCGGTACGCTTGTTTGCTGCCAGTAATGAGTAATTACTACTTTGATATACAATTTTGCGTCATCAGGTCCTATCTGTCGTTTCCAGTGAAGAGGATCTGCTTTTTATAAAGGTATGTGTGGTTACAATAAAACAGGTTGTGGCCTAACGTGTGTTCTGCCTCAGGAGTCTACACTGTGGGAGAAATTGCATTTTCATTGCAACAACTGTTGCTATTGGTGGTATCCAACAAAGACTTTCAACGTTGTACCTTTATCATTTCGTCCTTAACAGCAAGTGTCAACACATATTGTGGTTGTGAATTTTGAGGTAATCCCTTTATGGTGATAAATTCATTTCCGATCCTCACGATTCCTTGATGGTATTGTGTACTATTTCGTTAACTTCTTATTGCTTACTTTTCTTTCTCCTTTTTGTTTGCTTTCTGTTTCTATTTCTTCATCAACTTGAATATGATACCCCATACCCAACCTTACCCCGAAGGTATTTCACTCAATTCATCATGTGGTGTTACTTTGTGTTTCTACTCCACTTTGTGTTATCGGTAGCCACAGATTACTGCACATAATAAGTCAGGGTATGCTTTGTTGATTATTCCAGCCCTTATCGAAATATACTTAATCGCTTAAGACAGATAGATGAGTGTTAGCTCAGACAAATAGTTTTGTTATAATGGGCATACCAAAAGCAGGCGTAAAATGCTGGTGCTTTGCCGCGCTTTGTTACCAGTAGTCCATAGGAAAATAGGTACATGTTTATATATAAACAAGTTTGCTGATGTCAACAATGATTCCAGTTTCAAAATTCTATTATTTACTTACTGAAGTCATCATTTTCCATCCATAATCTTGTTAAGAATCCAAAATCTAATTCCTTCATGGCCTCCTATAAATTTCAGATGCTGTTGTATTGTTTAGTTGTTGTCAATTCATTAGCTGGGATCAGTTACATTTTAATGTCTTTCTGTCTCCTTTTATAGATTGTGATGTATTCAGCGTCACGTAAGCTATCGTTTGGTGGTAGCCTTGTTCCTCAAATTAATCAAAGAGACATGGACATCATAGCCAAATTATCGAAACTGAACTTTGTTTTTCAGTTTAGTCTTGTCCGTTCTTGTCAGGTTGGTTTTGTAGAACGCCATTCTTGGTTTTTCGTGGAATTTTACCTGTTAAATATTCGCCGCTCGTGCCTCTATGACACTTAATAAGATAGGAATAGAACAGAATAGAATAGAGACAAAAAACCTAAAAAACCTCGATTTCACTTATCCTTGGTCTATTAGCCAACGTAGTGTATCTTGTCCATTTTTCAGTTTTTCTGTTTTTTTTTAAAAAAAATCTTATACTTTTTCCTTTTTTTAGTTTTTGTTGGAAACGTTCTTTTTGTTCTTGTTTATTTTCTGCCTTTCCTTTGTACTTTCTGCGAGATGTTCTTGTTCCTGAGAACTGAGTATGTTTTTTGTCTTTGTAAAACGTTTTCCAAGGAGACATCGTTTTTGTTCTTGTTTATGTAGCATTTTGTCTGCTTCTCTTAATTTTCTGCCAGACGGCAACTTTACTCTCGTATACTTAACATGTTCAAAGCTTTACGAAAGTATTCGTCCAAACTAAAGTTTT
>JANTCA010011592.1:0-27050 GCA_024741275.1 Chironex yamaguchii | reverse complement strand
TCCCCTTACCCACCGCTGGGTTTCGTCTCGTAATACCAAGGACTTTGAATGTCCTTCACCAAACCTTATATATATATTTATCAAATCTCTTTCTGGCTAGCCTAAACATGCTTTAATTTGTTAAAAGTATCTATCAGCAACTCATACAAACTGTAAAGGTTTTTGTACTTTTTGAATAAAAGTAGAGTTATTTCTATCTTACGTTCTGAGTTGCTTTAGTTCATTTGGTAAAGCTTTTGATTTGCGGTCGCAAAAATAGCGTTCGAAGTTTCGATGGCCGTAATCATAACTTTGAATTTATTCAAGATTTCTTTATCTACTTCTATCTGGATTTTTTTTGCTTGTAACAGTTTATTTCAAGTTAGTGAAAATTATCTGCGAACATTTAGTGTTGTTGATGTTGACGTTTTTAAAGTTTGATATATTTCATCTTGGACATCCAAAATTTTGTACTATGGTTTAAGTATGAGAAGCAATCTACAGTGCCTGAGTTTCATCATTGGCTTATTTTACCAAAAATTATTTCAAACTTATGAAATGTTTGGACAAACTATTCAAATATTGATCTAAAGTCTTTAGAAGGAGGTATCGATTGCCTTCAGGGTTGGGAAAACAGAGTAAATACTGCACTATGATTCTGATTGACATAGGTAATTTTTGGTCACAGAGTGTACTGTTGTGGTCTATTAAGAAAATGATGGTTTCCAGTAATTCCCCATCTTTATTTTATATCTTCTCCCATCCTGAGAATTTAAGTTCGCCAGCTGAACGAAATCCACTATTGATTTCAAGTTTTGTCCTTAAGACCTAAACATTTTCAATTCGATTTTAGACACGCTCCAAGTGAGAGCCCTATTTCTTAAACATTTAAACCTATTAGGGTCCTATTTCGACTATCCTTAATTTTATTCTGAACGCCTCAAAGTAGAGGATTTGAAAACTTTGTTCTTAGTTCTAGACTACATAAGTCCACTTATCAGTTTTGTTTTTTAAGCACAGTAGATTTCGCGGTATATTCATAATTTGAAATAATTGATTGCTGTATCATTTTCTAACGAAATATTATTGGTCTGTGATTGCAGTTAATCACATTTACAAATATCGGGTTGCATTATTTGTAATTAAATGAGTAACGTAAGTTAAAATAATTCCTTTCTTTTGCTTTTTAGCGACAGAAGCTGAGGCAAATTGGAATAGATTAAAGCTAAAGTATACTAGACAGAGAAAAGTAGTTTTAACAACTTCGAAATCAGATCGCAAGATGCAGGAAAGTAATTTAAACTTTCGAGTCTATAGAATGTTATCATGGTTGGATGATTATATTCAAGTTCGAGATAGGAAATCGGCCTCACAAACCGCAAGAACACCATTTTTCAAGATCCCGCCCACGAAAGTTCCTGCCGAGGATGTGGCAGTAACCTCGGAAAACGTGATGCAGGAAAAGGAGTTTTCAGAAGCTGAAGAAACTTCGACAATAAAACGGAGTAAAACTGTTCCACTTAAACTAAATCATGATATCAAGAGAAATAGAAGGTTCAGGTATGGAACCCATGATTACGGAGATGCACGTCGGCAGGAGAAAACTTTGTTGGTTGACACAACAGAAAGTGAAAACTCTCAGGGGTCATGCAGGATTTTGTGTAACATGACTGAAGATGAGTTGTATGGAGCTCTTCTAGCTAAGAAATTGATGAAAATGAGCGAGTATCAAAAGCTTCAGGTAAAGCATCAAATTGACAACATTATTTTTAATTCTCAAATGCGAAACTCGTTTTCATCAAAATGTTTAGAAGAAATGCATGAATCTGAAATGCAGTCGTGTCAGTCTTCTTTAAATAACGATGAACAGTTTGAGACTCATTTGGTCGATTGCAAGAATAGATGTACATTCCCATGTCTTCAATCCTTTGAAGATAAATCAAACAATGATACTTATCCTATTGTGCTGGTAGCGTCTACACCAAGTAACAAAGGCTTCGAGCATTCTCCATCAAATAAGGAAACAGGAACCGTTTTCATTGTAGACGACGAAAGCTCAGACAATTAAAACTTAACTATATTAACTATTTTCTGTTAGCTACGAAAAGTAATTAATTGATCTGTTAGCGAGTGAAAAGTGATTAAACGTTTATTGAGCTCCTTGTCTTACTTCATAGATTTGATTTATTTTGAATTACTTTCTCCATTAATCAATTTGTTATCGATTGATTCGAAGGCGTCGTACAATGTTATATTTTTCTCATTTGAAAATAAAAGGAAAAGCGACTTCTGAATTGATGACATTTGGCTGTTAGAGCATTGTTGGCATCACAAATTGGTCGACTAAGGTTCCTTCGATAAAGAAACTAAATCGAGAGTGGTCATCCAGCAACGAATCCCTTGATTACAAAAATTATGCACCATGTTATTATAGTGGCATCTAGATAAAGAAAGCCTAATTCGTGTAAATCTATGGATCCTACTTTACAAAAGTGTACTCTTTATAAAAGGTTTCTCTACGAAAAAACAACAAAAAATTTTCTTGAGAAATAACTTTCAAAATGCAAGTGCTTTGTTGCTACCAGGCGTCCATTTGTTGCCATTCGCAAGAGTTCCACAGTGAAGTAGAGCAGGTGATGTTGTGTATAAAGCAGGTGTAAAATTATGATTATGACCACCAGAGATTGGAACCCTGGTGTCAAGATCTGAAGACTCTTAGTTAATCAACCTCAATCGTCATTAGTGTTACTTGGTTTCTGTCAGTTGGTGTACACGACACCTCGAAGCAGTACATGCTTTGTATCTACAAGGCATCCATTTGTTGCCGTGACAAGAATTGTTTCAACACGAAGATCTGGATGAAGTATATGATGTAAATTACATAACATAATTGATGTGACATGTAACGTTACCCACTAGATTACTGATGTAATCAGGACAGATATGACATCATGCAAGATAGATTTTTGACATATGTTCCATAATTATGATACCCCTAAAAATGTATATAAGCACTGATTATGATAGTAGGAATAAGGTTATCACAGGAGACAGTGACTTACTGGTAATCATTTTAGAGTGAAAACTTTGTTGTCGATCAATTCACAACAAAAGTGAAGACCTCGGAAAGATTCTACTTGCAAGAAGCCAAGAATCATTTTAAAGCAGCCTAGTAGGATTTCAAGATCGGATTTCGTCTATCTGGATTCTGACTCAAGATTACAGCAGTTTTGTAATTAAAACAATTGTTGGACTTTGTAACATATGGAAACTATAAAGGAGATTGTTCAGGAGGATGCAGGGAACAAAGGAGTTCATTATTATAGAATGACTGCAGAACAGAAAGCATTCTTTTAAGTTGTGTAAGGAAGGACTTAACGATGCAAGCTGAGACACTGGAATCCACCCTGGAGACGCTGATGGGTTTCAAACAATCTTTATATAGAAAGAAGCTTCAGTTGGTAAGGACCACACAATCGAGATGTTGGAAGAATGGTCTGATAATTTTGATCAGACAATCAGTATTTATAAGAATTCAGTGGAGAGGATTAAAGAGAGGTTAGCTGCTGTAGAGCAACAGGAGACTGAGGCCATATGGCAGAAGCTGTATAAGGTGAAACAATGAGAAATCATGTGGCAAGATCTCCAGCAGAAGTGCAAACCAACTACCGAGGATTGGACAGAAAAGCAAGGTGGGAGGATTAGTAGAGCAAAACTTCCCACGTTGTCCATAATGAAGTTAAATGGGAATTTCATAGACCGGTTAGGGTTCTGAGAACAGTTCAAGGTGAAAATTGATAAGGCTAGAATAGCACAAGTGACCACGTTTTCGTACGTCATAGAACTTCTTGCACCGAGTGAAAGAGCCTTAATTGATGGATTACTTTTACGACCGAAGGACATGAGCTATGGGATTGCCAACGATTACATATAAGAGTCCAAGTTTTATCTGAGAGTTCTACAAGACACTGCTGACACATATTCAATTATTGGAGACAATGGACCGAGTAGGAGACATCAAGGCATATGTACTGTTAACACTTGACAAATTGTCTGAAATACAGTCTGCTCTGGGTAGACTAGATGATGATTGCAAGAGTTGGGACTTCTTGCATCTAATAGAAGCCATTTGGAAGTAGACACAGCGAAGTCCAATGACACTACAGGAGATGAAAGAAAGGAACATTAAAAGTCCTGAGAAGTCGTTTAACATAGTACAAAGAGCCACCAGAACTGCCAATTGTGTTTACTGTGAAGAAGCAAACCACAAAGCTAACGACTGCTCTGGTACGAAGTTGTAGCTGAGAGGTGAAGAAAGCTGAGTGAAAGATGCCTCTTCTTTAACTGCCTGACAGAGCAGCACAGAGCCTCCGAATGCAAGAGCAGGAGTTGCTTCCAGTGTGGAAAATGTTGTCACACGTCCGTTTGTAGCAAGCAATCCCAAGTTGTTGGTAGAGTCAGGAGCAGCATTATGTGTTCCTCAAGCAATACTTGGCGTTTGATATCCTGTAGCGGTAGTAAAAGTCTATTGAGTAAAGTGCAGAGCCTTGCTGGACACTTGTGCTGGAAGTTGCTACACCTCATCAAAACTGATAGAGCACATTCAAGGGACTGAACATTGAGAACTGAGACGAACTGGGATGATAATGCATACCTCCTCTTGGAAAGTCGAGATTTACAAGGTCGAAGTTACCAATATATCCAAAGTCTTTCGTTTTCAAATCAAAGCCTGCAAGGTTGAGTAAGATATGCTCCTGAAAGTTGCAATTACAAGGTACAAAAGGATGTTGGAACGGTTTCCACATTTAAGAGGTGTAAACATTTAAGATACAGCTGCCAAACCAGAGCTGCCAGTACATTTAATACTTGGAGCAGGGGAGTACGCCAAAGCATGGATGCATTAATCACCAAAAGTCAGCTGGGATGTGTTACGTTGGGATGGATCATTATGTGTCCTGGGTACGATGTTGAGTCCGAAATTTAAAATACAAAGCAGGCCGTGGGGTTATAAATACATGTGCTGTCTTGATGTGCTAGGCCTAAAAGATAGGCCCACTGGGACCAGCAAACAGTATTCATGGAGTCTAAGGAGCAACTTCAATGTAGTACACACAGATGATATGAGACAGGGCTTACTTGGAAGGCAGGCCACCCACCAGTGCAGAACAATGAAGCTGCAAGCCTTGCCAGATTGTCTGGGCTGCTGAGATGGTTAGAAAGAGTTTCAGCAGTATCATGCAAAGATCAGGGAGTAAATGGAAGAACAAATCATTGAGTGAGCAAATAACAAGTCTGTCGGGAAAGAACATTAGCTACCACACATGCCAGTGGTCCATAAGTCAGCTGAAAGCAACGAGGTACGTATTGTTTATCATACTTCTGCAAGACCAAGTGACAAAAGTCCCTTCTTGAAAGGCTGCCCAGACATTGAGCCAACACTTCAAAACTTGATGTGGAGCGTGCTGACAAGGAGCCGTTTCCAACTTGTTGCCCTAACAGTAGACTTAACGCAGCCTTTTCTCCAAATCAGAATAAAGGAAGAGGAATGATATGCTCTAGGTTTTCACTGGATCAAAGACATAGCAAGCAATCAGATTTAAACCTTTCTGTCTACACGTGTGCTGTTTAGACTTGGCCCATCATCATTCATATTTGGGGCCACACTGGATACTCATCTGGAGAATTACAAGACACAACAGCCAGCTATCATAGATGAAATACGAAGTAACCTGTATGTTGATGACATCATTGGAGATAGAACTTCTTTTCCAGAGATGGAGAATTTTAAACACGTTTCAATGGCAATCTTTCAAAATGCCAAATTCAAACTTCACAAGTGGCATTCAAATGTACAGACACTAGAGAAAGCGGAAAAAGAATACAATATTACAGACCCAATCTATGTCAAGCAGCAGCTTAATGAAAATGGAGCAGATAGTTCTAGACTTGGATCAGCGTGGGAGAAGCAATCTGATGTCTTTAGCATCATTTTCTCCACGACGAAACAGCAATGTCTAAAAGAGGAATGCCATGTTATTTGGCTACAGTGTTCGATCCGATTGGGTCGGTTTCACCTGCAACCATTGGTGGAAGGCTGCTATTCAGAGACACATGTGACCAAAATACTTTGGAATGAGCCTCTACCCGAGAACATGGAGGAAGAGTGGATGGCATTGGAAACAAAACCTGGTGAAATTGCAGTTCTAAGAGTGATACCTGCCCAGCAAGCAAGCATTCACCATTTGGATTTACATGGCGCTGTAGATGCAAGCCGGGATAGAGTGTGTACAGCTGTGTATGCTGTTGTATTTAAAGAACCTGGAATAAGCCAAAGTCAAGGCAGTCCAAAAATAAACTAACTATCCCATGACTAAAACGTATTTCCTGTCTCATGGCTGCACAAAATTGTCACCAACACACGAGAAGCACTAGCAGGACTCCCTACCAATCAAGATATCTGTGATCTAACAGTACTACAGATCTGCACTCGATTGGAGGAAAAGGACAGAATAAACAAGTTGTCAAGAACCGTGTCAGCAAGATCCAAGAGAAGCAAGGAATTATGGGTTTAAATGTGTGGAATAATGCCAATCAGCGGACATAGGCAGCCGAGGCAGTCAGGCAGGAAGGTTGAGAGAGAGAGAGCTGTGGCGGAAAGAATCATCGTGGCTACCAGACTATAGTTGCTGGCCAGACAATCTCCAGACTTATTCTACTAAAGACTCTGAAGCTAAAGCGAAAGGGATCGAAGACATTCTATCAACAGCAATAACTCTAAAGAATGGTGTAGAGCAGATCCTGGATAAGTATGATTTTTGGAAGTCCGTTCACATCAGAGCTTTGATATTCAGGTTTATCAAGAACTGTTGTACCAGTAAAGATTCACGCTGCAAAGGCCCTCTAGTATTACCAAAGATTACTAGGGTGTAGAAGCTTGGATCAAGTAGGTACAAAAAGCATTTGAGAACAGTGAGCATTTTAAAGAAGACAGAAAGCGTCTGAACCTTGCAAAAATATGAAAGGGAAATATGCATGCTGTGGACGAGTTGCCGGGATTAATCATATAAACTCACCAAAAAAGTCTATCCTCAGCAAGATGATAATACATTACTGCCAGTTGATAACATTGCATTGGAGAATGGGATATTTAATCACTGAAGTGCAAAGGAAATATTGGATACCTCGCCTACATCAGCTGGCTAAGCAGATCATAAGAGGATTTTGGGGTTGTAAACAGTTCCAGGCCATAATATGTCCCCTTCACTTTCTGGTCCACTCTCACTGAACCATGCATAAGGAAGGAGACCATTTCAAGTTGTAGGGTTGGATATTGCAGTACCCTCAGCAGGGCACCCTGGTAGGAAGGCCAGTTCGGGAGAATTATTGGACTTGTAAAGCAAAGCCTGCATAAAGGAATCGGGAAAGCCACATTGACCTGAGAAGAATTGGAGTCCTTACTGCTTAATGTTGAAACTACTTTGAATAATCGGCCACTTACATACGTTGAGGATTATCCGCATTCACCATTTCGTCCTCTAAACATGATGATGCTTGTGAAGTGATTTTGTGATCAGAAACCACGAGGAAGAAACAGACAATAATATGGGTATGAGAGATGGGCCAAACACCTTTGCAACACCAAGGACAAGGTCTGGAAGCGTTGGACTAGAGAACACGTCACAGCACTGCAGGAACGTCACAATCTCACAAAAACACTCCTAGGGTCAACACTAAAAGAGGGAGAAGTCGTTATTATTAAAGGTGATTAGAGCAATCAAGGGTAGAGATGGAGTGCTACAAGTAGTGCAACTACGCACAGGAAAAGGCAACTTAGAGGAAGCTTCCCACCATCTGTATCCACTTGAGTTGCAGTGTGATCAACAACAACCTGCTGCAAAAGCAGATCTTCCAAAGACAGAGATAGTTCATCGTCGACCTAGGAGTACGACAATAGTAGCTGAAGTTCTTATTTAAGACCAAAATGTAAAAGAGTTGCATTGCCCCTCAGTCAAACTGTAGATAATATTCGCTTCCAATTGTACCAAATAAAGGTAGGGTGGCGTGAATTCTTTGCAACCCCAGAATCGCGATGACATCTACAATGTGAATTACATGACCTCATTTTTACATATCAACAGGAGAGCTACCTAAGGAGTAAAACTCGAACCCAAACTCAATTTTTTGACAAAAAGCATGCTATATAACGTTTGGGTAAAACCTTGAAGAATTTTTCATTTAGAAACTAGCATATTTGCATACTTGTCTTTGAAATTAATGATTATTTTGCCTTGTCCTCTCATTTTGGAAACGTAATTTGATGCACGCAAAAATTTGTGTTACCTGTTACCTTCTCTTGCCAAGGCAACTGTTCTTGTTGTAAGTGGGATTTCAAATCATAAGTCACAACTTCCAACTACAACAAGTTGTCGTTTTCTTTTACAGCTACAACTCAATCGTATTTTCTCCATGACAAAGAACCTTTTCTCGGTATAGCTTTTATTATGATTTGGCTGACTTGGTGGCTGTAGAGAATAGGTTTTGACTTCGTGGAAGACTCAAGGTTTTTCCCCTAGTTTTTGGCTATTGTACAAGCACATTTAAAAATTCTTTGTCACTTTGATAACCTATCAAGCCGATACCTAGGTCCATTAAGAATTAACTGCTGCTGATGCAATATATGTCAAAAAAACTTAGACTTCATATATTAATCATCTCAGCAGTAAGCCTGCTTCTTTGGTATGCACGAATCTCTCTAAATAAAATACAGGTCGTCACACACAGTGGGCCAAAAGAAATCGTGCTTTTCTAGCTGTGGACTCCGTTATTGTCCAAAATTTTGAATAACCACTTCAATATTTTCTCGAAATCTCTAAGGTGATTAGATTTTATTGCAGTTTTTTTATGTAAGATTAACTCTCGTGTGCTTAATGCAAAGGGCGTCTTAATAGTTTGGTATGCTTGGTTGAAATGGCGTTGAAAGCAGAATTTTCCGGATTATCATGCTTGTCATCTTTTATATTTCAATAGAACTCTTCAACTGCTTTAGCTATGTATCCCAGCTTTTTCCTCTTTTCATTTAAATTGAACTGGCTGCAAGTTCTTTCTACCCCACCATCATATTTCAAATTGCATTTTGCACACAACTGTTCCAGCACATCTTTTTCTCGTGAAGTAGATATCCTCTTTCAGCACGTGAAATTGCACGACCAATGACGATAACATTTCCTATAAGCATTTCATCTATACAATCTTTTTGTGGTACAAAACTTGATAATTACCTTGAAAATTTGCGACATTGCGCTAAAATTATGCTTAAAAGCTTTTTTCGTCTGACACTCTTCAGAGTATGAAACGTCAGAAAGGTCCATTCACAAGGATTGTGTACTTACCACAATAAAAAGCTTAGTAGTATATGACTTTTGGTGCCGAAGTGAAGCTCGGTGTGCAGGTGGCACTTCTCAAAGATTGGGTCACAGGATCAAACATCATGTTCTAGCCACTGTACGCAAAGCATCAATTCCTCCTAGAGAACAGCCATCTCGCGCTTTCAAAGCAAAAATGACTGCCAAAACATGCGATTCTGCCATAGGCCAACATTTACATTTACATATATAAGGCTTTTTCGGATAATTGGCACTGCTAGATCGTCCTTTCATCAAAGTGTATTGGAGTCTGTCTACAATAAAACAAGAAAACCAATACTCTGAAGGCAGAAAGAGTTCGTTTTTTAACTTGTACTCTTCCGATAATGTTCTGCTTCTTCATTTTCTTTTTCTTCGATTCCTTTCTTGTCTAGGATTGGCTAGTTTTGCTACATATTTCGTATAAATAGGCTGCCATATACATATACTTTCCTTTCTGACACTTCATACTCCTATAAAAAGATATTTCACTTCTATGGTTTAAAAGATCAATGTAGAGCAGAAACTTTAGAGCACCAAGAAGGGTGCGAGAGAGAAGTTTTTATCTTGATTAAAAGACAGTTAGCAGTGAGAACTAGTCCTTTTCATGTAGACTTCTGCACATACCTTTAAGAATCAGAGATAAGAAACTAAGGTTCCTTAACACATACTAACAGTACACAACAGGAATCTTTTGTCGTACAAACCGAGTTCCTTGAAACCCGAAGTGGCCCCAACCTCGCTGTTATGTTAACTCTCTAGCTTATTACTGAGCTGAAGGAAGTCGTTTTTTGCCAATGAGGTATAAGAAAAGCTAGAGAGTCAACTCGAGGCTTCTCATATGTTGACAACATGAAGCTTTCGAAACGAGGTCCAAAGTGACGTTTGTGCAGCGAAAAGTTCATAGCTGCAATAGTAAACAAACCCATTTGATGAAAAGAACTATGAATACGAATGGGATTTCCTAGGTCTATGAAATAGCAAAGATAAGCGCTGCAATGTAAGCAAACAAGTGTCACCTTTTAATTTGTGTCTTGATTTGCAATAAGCGATTACCGTCGATTATTACAGTCAATTAGTTACTTCACTTAAGAAGTGCGACTGTATGTTCTCTCAAGTTGTCGCATGTGACCGTAAACTCAATTTTAAATGGTTTTCATTAAACGGTGCTTTAAGTACGGGATGTTGGACTCAACAAGAGACAAACATCTAGAAAATGGCCGAGCTTCAGTTTAAGATTTTATGACTCACCAAACGAGGAGCAACATGGAAGATATTTTGCCTAAGACCAACGAAACCAGTAGTGTACAAGACAGCTTATTACATTAATATGAAGATGGAAGCTTATAACTTTTTGGAGAGACCTAGCAATATGTTTAGTATCATTTATCACTCGTTCGTTTAATTATTTGAACCAGTTGAAAGAGTACAAATTGTTCCAAAATTAAGGATTGACAGCATTCATAGCAATAAACTTGAAAATATTGAGTCCAGAGATAACCTCTCAATCCTGCTAGTAAATATCCAAATATTACTGTTCCAAACCAGCGCTAACAACATACAGCTCAATTTTTAACTATTAATTTAGATACCTAAACTTTTGACTCGAAGAAATATGGCATAAATCCAAAATCAGGACGAATTATACTTGTATCAACTTTGTACAGCTAAGAACTAATCGAAGGAATGAGATGGGTTTTTGTACTCCAGCTTCAGCAATTTCACCTGATCTCACATCAACTTTTCACAGTTTTGACCATCGACATTATCTTGATAGAAGTCGAAAGACTTCCTTTTCTTAATTTGTCGAGTCTACCTAACAAAAGCAACGCAAGATATCGCTATTTTGAAATTCAACACAGCCACATACCAACGGTACATAACATATAACGGGAATTTTTGGGAATTCTAAACGCGAAGTGGCTCCAGCCTCGCTCTGATGTGAACTCTCCAGCTTTTCTCCTTTTTAGATCAGTGCCACACATTGAACTCTATATATGAGTTTATACATGGTGCCACAGTGCTGCTAGTGACTCGTTTTGAGGCACAACAGCAGCAACAACGCTTCTTTTCAAAATGGCTAACGCGGTGCTAAAGTTACTACGAAATTCTTTGAAAAATGCTACTGGAGTCACCCTTTCCTGCATCCGACGTGCCTCTGGATTTACATATACACCTGAAAAACCAGCTGGTATTGATGGTATGTTATTTCCTGATCTTATTAGTCTTAAAGTCTTTATTTCGTCCTCATACTTGTCGGAGTTTTGGAAAGTTTGCTTTTTGCAATTAGGTATTGTTCCTGAAAATTGATGCTACAGGAGACTGTTAAATGACTATGGAACAAAACATTTCTCTTGCAGAAAGATCAATGAACTTCACCAAAGAGTGTTAGCGTTGGACCCTATGCGTCTGTATCTATGGGACAGCCGTACCATAGCAAACGTTTGGTTTTGTCGTTGTAAAGAGAACTAATTTTATAATGCACGGTGCTAAAAGGAAGCAAAAGTTTTGACACACACAAAAATTTAAGGCAAATGAATATTTGGATAAATTAGCTTTTATTTGATAATATTTGGGAAGGAATTTGACTTGCAAATGAGTAAATAATCAGGCCAGGAAAACCTGGGTTTTATGTGACCTTAACCGTGATCAAAATGCCTGAGTTGAGTTCTACAAAAACATTACAACATAACAGCTGAGCTCAGAAATGATAGAAAAGTGTCCTCACAAAAATCACTCATGCTGTCCTCAGGAAGCCTAAATTTTAAGAAGTCTTCCAAAATTAGATTGATCCTACTCTTTGTGTGGGTTTTGTGGTATAGAGCAATCATGTTACAATCATACACTAAATTCCTATTCCAATATTTAGCATAATTTGAAGAAACTGACCAATCCTGCATTCTTTCAAAATGAACCTTGTTATCATTCTAAATCATGCAATCATGCAATTATTACATGGTACCATTTGGTAGCATGAACCAAAAGAGTATCAAGTGGTGCCATGATAAACTGGCCAAAATTTGAAGATGCCATGAAGATAGTGTACCTAAATTATTTTTTATGTTATGCTTGTGAAACATGGTTCCAAATAGAAAAGGTAGCTATCTTGTTTAATATTCAAGCAATCATTTAGAATTTTTTGAATTACTATTTCCTTTCATCAAGTGCTGTATTTTATATCAAGCCTCTAAAAACGAGAAATTTGCAAATTGCGGCTTTGTGTACAGTGAAGGCCATTGAAATTGGTTGACCATAAGTTAGACCATAAAATTTATGTGATAAAATCCCATACAATTCGTCCAGGTAATTTTATCTCCTCTTGAACTTTTATTCCCCTCAGGTTTAGCTTCTGTAAGAACCTGGATTATGTCAACCAAGTGAGAAAAGTCTAGCTCCTGGTGTAATCTGGTGTGCATATGTCCTGCTCAAAAAATTATGTATCAATTCAAGGATAGTTTGTTGTATGGCTTCTTAGACCCCAAAATATTTCACAGTAAATTAGCTCAACATGAGTTGCCATTGATAATTGACATATGGAAACTTAGGAGAAGAGAAAAACAGCTCACAATCCAAGAAATTGGTTGAAATATATACTTGAAACTTGCAAAAAGGTGCAGGTAATGCTAAAAGAATATGAGTGTAGGGTCTTATATGGACAGGAAAAGAACAATACTGAAAGACTTTAGTGATTTTGTAATATCCCTAAACATAATTTACAGTCTGTATGAGTCTGAACCTATGTCAAGCTAGGCACATTTTATGACCTCAATTTACTTTTTATGCATAATTTGCATTTGGTTTTGGATATCTTAAACTAGTAAAGTTTGGATTGCACTTAAGATTATCTAGCTTTTCATGTTATGAACCATAGACAGAAATTTTTTAAAGTCAGAATTACAACAACAATAGCAAGTTTTCATCAAGGTATTCCATAGATGATATCTAGAAATTAAGAGTCCATATTGGTGATTTTGTGTTGCAAAAGTGGAAAAATACTGATTTTCTTTAACATTTCATCTGAAGTACATTTTCTATGCTTTTTGCTCTTTTACTACATCTAAGTCATTTTATATTTTTGGGGGTTCTAGACCTTAGCTCCTGTCTCTTACAAACAAGAGCCAGCTTTTCCCTGGGATCTCTTTCTGTTATCAGTTGCTGAGGTTCACTATTGACCACAGTAAACAAATGTTCTCTTTCTTTTTCCGATAGCTATCAAATTGTCTTGAACTTTGAGATGATAGGTGTTACATTAAATATCAGTTCATGAATCTTTTCTGTAACATTGGTGTAAGCAAATAAGACTGTAAAAAACTCACTAAAGTGGAAGAATAATTCTTTCACCAAAGTTGTCTCTCTAGAGGGCAAGCTGCTTTTCAAAAACCAAGGACAGATACCACTAAAAGGAAAAAAACACTTTTTATGTTTTTCATAATGAACTGGACTATGTGTGTGGTATCAGTACTCCTGAATGGCTGCAAAACCTATGCCTTGAAAGCAGAAGAACGGAAACACCTTGAGGTCTTACAAATGCATTTTCTAACAACCATTCTGGTTGTTAAACTGCAGGATAGGTTATCCAACAAGAAAGGCCATGGTTCAACTGTAGGCATAGATTGGGGGGTCTACCAACAAAGTGACACTGTAGGAGCATTCTAGGAAATGTTTTTTTGAATCTCTGAAAATTGTTGGTCCTGTACTTACCTTCTCTAAATACTCCTTGTCCATGATTTCCAGCCATGGGTAATTAATGGTTGCTCTATAGGTCTGCTTCATCTGTGATATAGCAGTCATGGTCTATAAAAAATTGCTACAGTGGCTATGCAAAAATCTTTTCATGCTCCTTCCAAAATACTTTTATTTCAAGATAAACGTCAATTATCAATAGTTGAATGATTCTGGTCTATGGCACTCACTGTGCAGAAGTGGTATGCAAGACCTATCATTTTACAATCACACACAGAAGTGATGGTGACTTAGATCCAGATTTCACGTTCGTACCATCATGTAGTTTAAAACTTTAAAAACACATTTTGATGCCTCTAAGGAGGGCACCACTTCTTTCACAAATGTATGCAGTTTTACTACACATTGAAGAATGTAATATGTAGTATAATATGTCATACCAGATGTCATCTGGTATGTGATGTAAGGGGTATGGCTAATGATCAATGTTAATGATGTTACTTTAGTGTTGGGGGGAGCTTTTCTTGATCTGACCTTGATTTCTCCTGATATTTTGATATTTTCAAATAAACCCTTTAACCACAAATTTGCAACGAATTATCTCAAAAGTGCACTTTTGAATTATCAACAACAGAATGGTGCAATTGATTTGGTTTCTATTTATTAAGAAGGTCTGCTGTCAAATGAAAATCATTTGTTTATAAGAACAATGATGACACTTGAATTGAGTCATTTTTTTGAAATTACCTCAAGTCATCTGTGGTCCTACTACTTTGGGTAAAGCCAAAATGCATCTGAGCTATATCCTCATCTTGTCTGGTCAACCTTTTAATAACTGTCCAGACAATCTTTGCATCTGATTTCATCATGTTAGCCCCTGTGCAAATTCTCTTGTCAGAGCGTTTTTCCCCTTTTGAGCTTCTCTCTTTACATGGTTTGTCTTAATTGAACTTAAATAATTGTAACCTTTATTTACTCTTTGCTTCAGTTATTTTATATAACAGTTTCTTATTTTTTCTTGTTTCCGTTGTTTCTGTAATTCATGTGAGGGTAGTATAACAGTTGAAAGTGGAGTTTTGTACAGTTTTGTATGATACCTGTCAGTTTCCATTGAACAGCATCTTTCAGATGCTTTAAGGCAGTGTTTAAAATGGAATCCACTGATTTTTTCCCTCTTCAAAATCACACATATGCCCCCATATTACTCTGCAATATATAGCAGCAACTTTAGGTGTAAAGAATGGAGTATTTTAATTTGTGGAAGAATTAAATCTAGTAACAGCAAGTTAATTATTTGTGATGTTGATATTTCAGGGGAATTACAGAAAATGAATCTTTTCCAGTCAGTTAATAATGCTATGGATATTGCATTACAGACAGATTCTTCAACAGGTATGACTTTATTTTGAGTAGTTCAGGCTACCTGTCATAGTTTGCAATTACAAATTTGTAAACCCAGATTTCAAACAGTATCATATAGGTTCAAATCAACACCTTGTAATTTGTTCTATCTGTTAAAATTTGTAGAAATTTAAGTTAACCATGCATTCAACTTTTGGTTGGAGGTTTTTCAAACATAAGAAATATTAATTCATGTTACTCTAAAATCAATGTCTTTTTTCTCAACGTGCTTTTCATTTAATATTGTTACATTTCTTTTAGTTGTTTTTGGTGAGGATGTGGCATTTGGTGGAGTTTTCAGGTGCACAATAGATTTGGCAAATAAATATGGTGAGATTTTCTGTTTTACCTAGAGTATTTTTAGTAGGTTATCCATGATTATCCTTAATGTTAACATTCTATACAACTAGCTTCTCAAACATGTGTGGGTTCAGGAAAAGGCATTGCTGCAATGGATGCAGTGCATGAGCAACGGGGATTTTCATTCATACATTTTAGCCCAACATCATAAAAGCACAGTATAGTGGCACAGCAATTCTAGGAAGCATTTGAATTGCACACAGCTTATAGATCATCATTTCCATGAATACGGTGATTTTTATATGTATTTTACTGTTGTCTTTTCTCAGGGTCAAAGTAATGTATTTGTTTGAAAAGAAATTGTGGTAATACTCCATTTTTTGTAACATCAAGGTATTAAAAGTCGTCTGAGGTAATAATAATAATAACAATCCCTGATGAAGGCTAAAACTGAAACATAATGACTAGTACCATAGTCCATGTGTTATGGATGGCAGGGAAAATGGATCACTGGATGATTTTTAACTAACTTTTGATTCCTCTTTGAGGTCATTAACACATTTTTATTTGGGAGATGGAGATTCTCATCCAAATTGGGTGTTTTAAACTGAGCCAATGTTGATTACATTGTACATGGAGGATGTACTAAGTTTATTAAAGCTTCTGATGTCAGTTGAAATAAACATGGAATAGTATTAAGAAACATGTATGACTAATTGATTGGTCTAAGCAAGCATCAACTGATGCCTTGCGGCAACATAAAATCCCCATCAAAAGAGCAAATTATAGAATGCATTGTAGCAGCTGGAAAGGTTCCCGCAGAAATGATTAAAAGCCTTTCAGGATTTATGCAATTTGTTGTGGCCTTGATAGATCTCAAAAAGATATTTGATTTACACTAAACAAAGGCTGTACCAAAGCCTTTTGCCCAAACTACAGGATTACCATTTTGATGGAGAAGAAATCAATCCTTTCTGGTGTGACATGTGAGAAGAGGATATGACCCAAGAAGATGCTAGTTGAGTAGTCATTGATGATAATCGATGTTTTATTGCCGTAAAAGTCTGATAATAAAGTAACCTTGTTTTATTTACAATAAATAAAGGAGTTTGGCAATGATATCCGAATGTAAAGCCCATCCCTTTCTAAATTTATGTTTTTTCTTATAAACCCTCCTGAAATGCTTGAAGGACAATAAACCACCAGGGTTTACATTGATATATTCTTTTTTTTTCTCTCTCTCTCTCTCTCTCTCTCTCTCTCTCTATCTATCTATCTATCTATCTCTCTCTATCTCTCTCTCTTGGTGCCATATCTGATGCGGACATTAGATATCAGTTCCTGTCACTTTCTCCTGTTTTTCAGCATCTGTAATGGCCCTGTTGTACGGTTATCTAATCCCTTCTCCTCCAACCACCCATGCAACCATCACTTCTCCTCATTCGTCTTCTATCTCTGCCTCTCTTTCCATATATCTTGCCTGTTACACCGAGGTTTTCCAGACGGCCTTTCCTTAGAACGTGTCCAAAGAACATTAGTTGTCTCATTCTGATGTCATTTATTAGACTTCTTCCTATTCTTGCTCCTCTTAGCACCTCTTCATTATGGACTCTTTCTATCCACAAGGCCTTCAGCATTCTTTGTAGAAACCAAACCTTACAGCTCTCCAAGATTCGTATGGATTCTGCTGTTAAGGTCGAAACTTCACTTCCATATGACAGCACTGGGTACACATAGCAGTTCAGGACGCGTATGGAGGTGGCCGTAGAGATGCTTCTATTCTTCAAAATCTTGTCGATTCTAGTGAAGGCGGATTTTGGTAGGGTTTTCTCTTCTTGATCTTCACACACTTAGCGTCACTAGATACCACACTGCATAGTTGAACGGGGATACTTGTTTGATGATTTCACTTTGCACCTGGAGCACACATTCTGGACTCTTGAAACCACAAGAGACTTTTTTCCCACAGTTGATACTCAAGCCTTTCTTCTCACTTTCCCAGAAAACAACATCCAAAAGTCTCTGCAGGTCATGCACAGACTCTGCGATCAGAACTGTGTCATCTGCATATCTGATTTTAGTAACGTTTGCAGATCCTATGAATCCAGATGTCTCACAGTTAGTTGACTGTAGTAGTTGAACAGGTCAGAAGGGAATACACAACCTTGTAGGATACGTTTCTTCACCTGTGCGTATTCACTACATTCACCATCTATTCTTACACAAGCAGACTGATCCCAGTAGAGGTCCTCCAGCAGCTGCAGGTCTTTTCCATGTAGATCGAGCTTCTGTAGATGTCTAAACAGCTCACCATGTCTTACTTTATCAAAAGCTTTAGTGAAATCAATGAAGCACATAAAATTTTATCAAAAGCTTTAGAGAAATCAATGAAGCACATAAAGACATCTCTTTGCATCTCCATGGCACGTTCGGTGATCATTCTCGGAGTGAAAATGGCATTTCTTGTCCGCATTTCTGCCGTTATCGTAGATCTTATAGATGACTGCGGTGAGCCTCTCTAACCCATAGTCCCTTCAGGCTTTGAACGCCAAAAGACCATCCGGTCCCGCTGTCTTGTTTCTCTTGGTCCTCTTGATCGCTGCCCGAACTTCCCAAGGCAGGATTCTGGTTCCGTCAGTCATATTGTGTATAACGAGCATGCCTGATGTATTGTTTAAACATATAAAGAGACACTTTCCGGACTATTTTAACTATACACAAGGAAACAATTACACTTATCACCAAATGGTAGAAAAAGAAAAACAGACACGAGAGAAGAAGTGCCCTAGTAGAACCAAAAGGTTACAAATTTTAGCATCCACCTTCTTTGTTATTACGTCCATCTGATACAAAACTACCCAACCTAAGTTGCCAGAAACTCTCTCTATACCTATCACTAACTATTTTACCTATGATTAGAACCTTGTCATCTGTCTCAAAACCAGTATGCCCTCTAAAAAGTGACGAAAAAATTCTTCCTGAGATCAAGATGTCAAGGTTCTAGTGTATACCAAAGACACCAGTCTGCAAACACCTTCTAACTGAGATAAATAGCTACAAATTGCTTAAAATCCACCTAAACATAGTAATTTATCCCCTACCTATGCTAGATAACTTACAAAGTCCGTTTTTGTTACAAGCATTTTCTGTTGCTAAGCTTATGGTTGCTATGGCATGACGTCATATTGTGTTATAGCGTGTTGATGCAACAGCGTGGCATATGTGCGCACGCGTCACGCACCCGAAAATTTTCTTGAGCCTGCGGGAGGGACAGGATTTTCCGGCTTGAATTTATCGGTATCAGAAGGACCTGATGCCGACCGATATCGGTATACCGACTGAACGCTAATTTTTGAGAGTTGTAATATTTTTTCTCAATGCTTATTCGTATGTCAACCATCCGCTATTTTAAAGGAAGACAAGGACTGTTCTAATGGTTTATTAATTCCTAAACAGTTGTTGCATAAATGAATATTGCAATATTTAATGTTACCACAAGGTTAGTAAACTTCAGTTTACACTATCATTTGCCGTATCCCTGACACATTTTGAGTCGAATTGCACTAATGTATTCACGTAGTAATAAAAGTAGTTTTTGTTGGTCCCTTGCTTAAAAATGTTCGTATGCAATTTTTATTTTGAAGATAACAAAATGATGCACTGCATAGTTTGAGACGTGTTTACTCATTAATGACATCCCACCAAATCCACATCCTAAATTTCTTACCGACTTTCTGAATTCATGTTCAATATAAATACATATCTTTTCTCTTCAGCTGCTACGATGTCTTTGATTGTAACATTTGATTTAAGCCATTGTTTCTTAGCATTTGTATTCATTATGCTATTTATTATTACTGACATGGGATGTCTTCCTTAGGGAAAGATAGAGTTTTCAACACTCCTCTTTGTGAGCAAGGAATTGCAGGCTTTGGCATCGGATTAGCCATGGCTGGAGCTACTGCAATTGCCGAAATGCAGTTTGCCGATTACATTCTCCCTGCATTTGATCAGGTAATGCAATTTTGTCATGCTGATAACTATTTTTATTCAACCTATGTGGCATACATCTCACTGTTTTGATGATAGTTATTTCTGTAAGTTCTAAGCAAAACACAGCATTTCTGGTGTCAGATAAGAATTACAAAAATACCATGGGGGTATGGTGTAGTACGCGACCTGAATAATTGTGTATAGATGAACAAATTTGACACTCAGAAATAATACTCTATGAATTGGAGTCAAAAAAACATTCGTAACAACGGCAACTGTCTTCATGTAAACGTCTTTAACATTATCAGTGTTTCCTCTGTTAAAACATTTTTTTCCAAAAATATTCCGTATACATACGTTTCAAACAAAATGTTTCCGTCGCTTTGTCATGACTTGTTTTAAGAATTTTGAAACTTTGTTGTGCCAGTCTGCAACACCTTTTTTGCTTGAATTTGCTGAAGTATGATGGATCAGAAGTTAGTCGTAAATATATGAGGCAAGTTTTTCGTTGTTACAGATTTTCGTCTAGCACTCCATAATTTCAACACTTAGTAAGAACGAAATTATAACAGGTAAGGTAGTGTTAGAAGGTACGCAGTAATGACACTTTTGCAACGGAAATTCTAAGTTGAATTTAAAATAACTCAACAAAGCTTCTAAAAACTAAGAAGAAACAAACAACTTCTACTGTCCTTGACGGATTCATTTTCGAGCTTTCCCTGTCTACATTTTAGAAAACCGGCCGGTGAATTAACTGCACGATGTCGTACTTGTTGATGTAATGTACACGTATGACAGCTTCATCTTGTAGTACGATCGTACGGCTACAAGTTAGCGCTATGGTACCAAAGAATAGAGTGCTCTCTAACCACCTGTAACAGTTGAACCTTATTGGAATTAGTATATCTTATATCTGATTGTTATTTCTGCGGCTTTCAATTACCTCCCCCAAGGTTATGTTTTCAACGGAGACTGTTTGTTTCTTTGTTTGTTTATTTATTTTTATGTTGTCAACTAGTTAGGACATCCTCGTGGGAAAAACTATGTAGTAACCAGTAACCATGACGCCTATGTATACAGCATATTTAAAAATATGTTTATGTCATAATGCCAGTTAAAAAAGTGTGGTGACCGTTTCAGAGCCCTGTCATCCAAACTGTGATGACCATTTTAAAATAGGTGATTTCTATTTTCGAAATGACATAAAGAGTATGTACCGCTACTTCAAGTGAGGGTAATAGTAAAGTTAACAATTTTCTATAAAGACAAATGATGACCTCGCCGTCTGTTGTTGACAAAAATTTCATGTCTTCTAGCGGACTACATTATCTTGAGAAGAACTAAACACAATATACCTTTTCTACTATCGTCCGTCCCAACCATTATTTCTTTGAACGATTGCTCTAAAGGTAACTTTGAGATGGGAGAATATGGCAGCTGTGCAATTGATCAGCGAATAATTAGCCTTTTTCTCAATGTTCTACCGTTAATTTTTAAAGCGGTTAAATTATGTTGAACAGAGATCTTTCTAGTTTGTTGTGCGACTTTGATACGTGATTTTTATTGGACAGCTTGTTATGCTTTGGCTTGGGTATTGTGAAATAAGAGCCGTGTCGGCTATTATGTCACAATGTTACAATATCTGGTCAAATTTATCGGCTAAAATTGCACCATTTGTAGATTTAATCGCTAGATACAGGTTATCACAACAGGAGATTGCCAGCCAAACCAACGCATTCAAGATTTCACATGCGTTTACCTGATATCAGCTATCGTAAGTCTCTCTGTTTCTTATCGAATGCATCGATTGTCAATACTTCCAGCCACAATATTGGCTTTAAAAGACTCGACGTCAAAACACAAGTTGCAGTGACATTAAGAAATGCGAGTTTAGGATGCACCTAATTTCATGCGCTTGTTTCACTGATTTGCTCTCTTTTTTTGCAGATTGTGAACGAGGCTGCCAAGTATCGATATCGGTCTGGGAATCTGTTTAACTGTGGGAAGTTAACAATAAGAGCACCCTGCGGTGCTGTTGGACATGGAGCACATTATCACTCACAGAGTCCTGAAGCATTCTTTGCTAATTGTCCAGGTTTGAAAGTAAGTAAGCTATTTCTCATGCCAGCTCCCCTTAAACATTCTTTTGGTCGTTTACCTGCTCATTGTTTCTAAAGCCATCTTAGAGCGTTGTTTGGTCCACCTTTTTATAGAGAAAAGTTTCCTTTGTTAGTGCATTTCTTCGTTCGTTATATACATCATGATGAGTAGGAAAAGGCTTCCTTAAACCACTGTCGTTTGAATTAACTCAGTTTCAATACCAGATACGCCATGTTGTGCCACAAGTATGGGTTTATTTTGGGAAAGAACCTTGAAATCAGGGGCGGATCTAGACCTTCGCCACATTCACATTGGTGAAGGTCAATGTTTAGGTTTGCTCAAAAGCCGAAATCACAAAAACCTCTAATACCTGTAATATACTAGTTTTGCTGTACAGCATTAAAAGGAATGAAAAAATTCTGACACTATTCTCTGTCTTGCGACATTAATTTAATTCTTAAACTTAGTCTGTGTCTTGTTCGTAGCGTATTTAACTATGCCCAGTCAAAACACATACTTCTCCAAATTCATTACACCTGCCCATGTTTTTAATGTGGTTTTCCTGTGAGGAATCACCAAAATTCATCGAGGAAATCCCCTTGTCACTAAACCACTTAGAAAACCTATCAGATTTTGTGTGAATGTCGAATAAATTTATCATAAATTAGGCCTTTGCGTGCCTACGAGTTTACAGTAAAATTGTACCTTGAAAATTTTATGCGAGTGTCAGCCAAAATGGCTGTTTGTAAAACTTTTCACCATTCTCTGCTGATAATCATTTTGATGTTGTTGATAATGATGCTGAATTACAGCCGGGAAAGTATGTTGCGTACATTGATGACAAGGATTGGTTTGTGGGCTGCTTCGTTGACTGGTCAGATGAAAACTGTCATGTCTTTGTCAACTTCATGAAACATTCGAAAACTAGACTTCTCTCATTGCCTCCTGCTGTACATCAGAATACCTGTTGGGTTCCATTTCAGAACATCATATGCATTTCGTCTGCTTCAGGGGCAGAGCTCAAGGTTTTATAAGCTTGCTGACCAAGACACTGAATCAGTTCAGAAGAAGCTGCCTTCATTTGGGCTATGAAGTCAATTTTATCTACATTTTTGGATAAACTGACTTACTAAATTGTGGATTCCATCAAATCTACGTGCTCAGAATAGAAATACCTCACATTTTCTCCATTTCTGACAAGAAAGTAGTTAAAACGCAAGCTGTCATGGGGATACAAACGCCTACATTTCTTAAAATTATTTTCGTATGAAAGAGGTGAGAAAACAATCTGATTTTGTGAGCAAATGATAATCATATGTGTACAATTGTACAATGTAGGAAAAAAGGGTTGCCCTGGGTAAATGACTATGGCACATAACAAAAAAACTTCTTTAGAGGCCAATACCTCAAAAACTAGAGACGATAGGACTTCTCTGATGGCAGATCCTGAAAGCCCGGGTGCTAATTACATGCTGTACCACTTTTCAAGCTCACAACTTATTTCACAACTTATGGCATCCATATATGGCTGTTCTTAAACATACGCGATTCACGAGGGTCAAAGATGGGGCATACCACCCTATTTTGAAGAGCCACAGCACAAAAACCGTTTAGAATTTTGATAAAATATTTTGCACATGTTCATCATATATGTCCGAGTCGGTCATTATGGGAGATTTTCAGACTTTGGTTGAGTTCATGTGGAATGACCCTAAAGATATCAAAATTGGAAATCTCGAACATGGGTAATCCCTTGAGGTAGGGTTTGAGCTTTTTTAGTAAGGCAGCACAGTCTTATCAAAACTAAATTACCCAGCAACAGTCCTACCAATGAATCTTTTTTTATCCAAAATCTCTTGTTTTATAAGTCTTTTTACCGTATTTATTTGCCTATTTTGATGCATATTTAAAGATTATTTTAATAATGGGCTTTATTAATAGATCTGTCACCTAATTTACTGCTGAGGAGAGCAGTTACCTTATTTAAGGAGTAGTGACTAATACATCAGATGGTTTTATCTTACTCAGGTCAACCATCTCGCAGGTACACACAAGATGCTAATGTGAGACATAGGTTTAGGCGTGGCAAAGTGGGCGTGGTCCAAAGCTTTGAAGTTTGCAAATGTCAGATTTTGCGTTGGATCCGCCCCTACTTGAAATAATTTGTGATTGGTATGATTTATAATCATACCTAACCTTTTTGACTGTTTTGCTATCAGCCTTAGACTGAAGGCCATCGAGTCGCCTTCGAAAACATAGGTAGTCTGGGTGTTGTAGCTGCGAGGTGACAGAGACACTTGAGGCACATAGGAATTTGGTAAGACGTGGCCCTTATGTAGGGACAGCAAAGTGAAGTGAGGGTGGAAAGGAGTTTATAAAGTTCCAAGACAAATTAATGAGAAAGAAAACAAACACAGTTGCTAAGACAACACTGGCTATTAAGGTTTTTCGGGATAGTTTGAAAAAAAACCCGTTTACTTTAGTGTAGCACATAACATAAATAATTGTTGGGGCCACTTTGGGTTCCCTTTTTATTGGGGACTCTTAGTTTGGATTTAAGGTGCTCTAAACTTCGTTACGCCACTGCATTGTAGTTGAAGATATCTATTTTTGAAAAGGAGTTCATCCTATCACTGTGTCTTTGATGTTTTACAGTACAAAGTAGTATGTGGGATCTCTTGGATAGGGGCGATCTGGGATTTCATGTTGATTACTAAGATTACTAAGATACTTATCTGTTGTTGTCTGTGGCCAGGTAGTGGTGCCACGTGGGCCGATTCAAGCAAAGGGACTCCTTCTAGCGTCAATACGAGATCCTGATCCAGTCATCTTTTTGGAGCCCAAAGTTTTGTACAGACAAGCAGGTAATTATTGCTGTTATCGGCACATCTTGATTTTTTTGCTAAGGTGCAGATGTAATTGTAATGCATTATGAGCTTTTTAACTTCTGTTTTAGTCTGAATGAAATTTCAGATCTCAGTCAGGTGTCTTTAAATACACAGTCTTTTTTACAGTGTTTTCTGCAAGAAGCATGACAGCAGTCCGATTTTAAGACATGCAAAAGAACATTGCATGTCGTGGACCAATATGTGTCGTTTAAATGGGTAACCGTGTGTGTCAGTAGAAGTAAACAGGGTGCAACTACCTTGTCTATACACCAAAGACTTGCCCGTTTTGTTGATGTGTTTTATTGGGATGTATTTCTGGTCTAAAAAGTCCAAAAAGATGATTTTATGGGGTACCAAGTTTAGTTTTAATGCTTCATTGATTCTCAATCGCAGTTGATTTCTGTGACAGGGCTAAAGAAATCCTAAAAAAGGAGCTCTTTATGAGCATGGGTGCGTTGCACTTTCTGTGACTATTACCCTTTACATCGTGGCCTATTGTATTCAACCGAATGTCTTGCCCTGGGGCTTTTCAACTTTGTTATCTCATGACGATGGTAGCTCAAAGCATACGTTGTATTTTAGTAATTTACTAGGAATTTAATTGGGTAGTCATTTGTGACACATTGTTGATCTCCAAAAATCATCCAATGTTAGGATAGTGTGCAGAGTTTTTTTAAGATTATTGGTTTAAGTTTTTTTGTCTCGCTTTAGTGGAAGATGTACCAGTGCAAGACTTCGAAATACCACTGTCGAAAGCTGATGTTGTACAGGAAGGTAAATACTGTAAAATACTTATAACTTCTGTTAGTAATTTATTCACTTTTTATTTTGTGGCAGTGTTTATAGCTCAGATTTGACGTCATCTCTGATGGGCAAGTTTCGTGAATACTAATCTAGGACGCTCTCTCATCGTCACAAGCATATGCCATTCCAAACTGCTTATTACCTACCATGATTCAAAGTATAACTTTGAACTTACTTGAACTTAGCGCGTTAAACCGACGATCCGGTTGTCGCTGGCAGCGCAGGAGTCCCTGACGAAGGCCCTCCATTGTAGCCGGTTCAGTGCCATGTCGCTCGCGATGTTAACGGGGTCCTGTCTGTGGGTGTGAAGCAGATCACAGAATGGCGAGCGTTTGGAACAGGTACAGCAGTTCACCTACCTGGGGTCTGTCGTCACCTGTGAAGCTTCATCTTGCTCAGCTGAGATCGCTGTTCGTATCGGAAAAGCGATCTCTAGCTTTGGCCGACTGCATCCCAGCCTGTTTTCTCGCAAGGACATCTCCATAGCGACGAAAATGTGGGTGGTCAACAGTTCTGTGATGTCAGTTCTCCTATACGCTTCGGAATGCTGGAGCTACTCTGCTGCTGACCTGTGAAACCTAGAGTGCTTTCATATGAAATGCTTGAGGTCCATGCTGGGCGTCAGTCTGCTAGATCGGCTAACGAATGAGACCATCCAACTGCGTTGTTGTAACCAACCGAAAGTAGAAGCAATGATTCGGGAAGGCCGCCTACGTTGGTTTGGACACTGCTGCCGAATGCCGGCGTCCAGGCTTCCGAAACTGGTCCTCTGGAGTGCTCGCCCTGACGGTTGGAGAATGCCCCGATCCGCTTCAAAGCTGTCATGGCGAAAACATCTGGTAGAGGACCTTGCAACCGGTGGTCTGCAAAGTGTAAAGTACATTACAACAACTGGTACTCCAATTTCCATTAAGTGGCTATTGTTTGGATGCAGAAATAATGTTTAATGTGACCCCTTTCCCCATTGTCGACATTCTCATCAATGTAACTTTGAAAAAATTATGCTCTTTCTCATTCAATATTACAAACACACCGGACAAATGTCAACACTCCTCCAAACCCCCTGTGCTATTTCAAAATGGCCCCATTACAATAGTGTGTATCCATACATTGTTTGGATCATTAATGTAGTCGCCGCATGTAGCGGATGTATTTATTTTTGGAGTTCTTTCACTAAGAAATATGTCTACTACTGTGCCCATTGGTGTTTATATCATGTGCCCGTGTCACCATGAAACAAGGCATACAAGTGATGATTATGGAATAATGTGCAGGTGGGCGCTTGCTTATACAACTCCTATTTCAGAAATGTTTTGTGTGTCGTGTGATTTCATTGCTTGTAACTTCCGTCTCTAAGTGAAAACCTGAAACTAATAAACGATTTCATGGTTACGGGGGCCATTATGAATTGTCGGAAAAGTGATACAAAATGGCGGATTCACAATGACAACATAAATTGCCCATACTTCTTTCGTTGTCAATTCTATGTTTAACATGATAA